>JAUZNJ010042358.1:0-33545 GCA_034780135.1 Jordanella pulchra | reverse complement strand
TTCTTAACTTTTTCCAGTCTCCGTGTTGGTGTTCTGCATGTGGGTTAGCGCACTTAAACCCATCATGACAAATATAACTTTTTATGAGACTTTCAAGTTCCAGTCGTTTTATATGCATGGAAATGACACCACATGGGGGCTAAGGTCTGATTAGCAATTATCCTTCCTCCACTCTGAGAAAGTCCTCACTTTTTTTCTTGTTACAATTTTTGTTCATGCAAATAAATCACTGATTACTAATAGCTTCCTCAAATACATTCATTTTGCAACATCTAAATTATTTCTAGAATGAGAGATTTATTGAAATAGTAACAGCTAGAGGCTAAACAGCAATATTTAGTCCCTGCAGCGGTACCAAGGGACTGTATGTCTCTCTGCCGGTTGGCACAAGACTAAATGTCTGCAACTTCAAGTTTTCAGCATTTTAGATGCATGCAAAAAACACCAGATCAATATTTAATGTAATTATAGTTTAACCTTTGTTCTATGTGTGTAATAGGGTGACCAAATAAAAAAAAAATCCTCAAATAAAATTAGATCATTTCGATCACAGCCAATGTTTTTGTGTAATAACATGATGCTGTTAAACTGGTGTTTTTATTCATGGTGATTCTACTAGGCGGTGCTTTGTTGGCTGGTAGAAAATGATTCTTTTATGATCCAGAAATGATTACCTGTTAGCACTACGGCACATCAGAGATTTTCACCATTCACTCTGGCGAGGGTCGAGTATGCACTCACATCTCATCCATTATATTTCAATGAGGATTTTTTTTTTAAATAAATTGGATACTATTGAAGAAATATTAAGTTGTACGTTCATAAAACCAGTGCAGCTGAAAATGATGCCGACTCTCATTTCATCTGGACTTTTTTCCTATGTCCTTTATCATCTGGGATTTTAATTCTTTTCTATTCATTTCTAGAAGTCACCGGAGTTATTTTAGCCTTAAACTCTCACACATGGAGCTAAAATTAAAAACCAAGGACACCTTCAATGAACTTGGCAGGCAAGGCAGACATGTTTTTCAAATATGCGCAACATAATAAAGACTTTTGGACAGTCAAGAGTGTTAAATCAGCTTGGCAAAAGTTAGCGAAAACAAACGATGAATGCAACACTCACTGCAGCCTCCCTTTACTAAACTGTGCTCAGTCTGAGCGTTTAAGAACTCACTGGGACTCTTTCAAGGACAGCAGAATAAGCCCCACTGTCCCGCAACAGAAACTGGCACAATACATCACACACATCTCCTTTAGAAATGAGGTCCCCACTCACAGATACACACACCCTGTTCTCATACAACCGCTCTTCCCTGTGTCACCACTCTTCCTCTCATCCTTCTTATCACAGCCCTCGCTTTAAAACAGCCCTGCCGACATCAGGCTGCGAGTAGATGGGGAGAGATGGAGGAAACGCTTGTTAGCACAGTGGAAGTGTCTATGAACATGCAGCTGGTTGTGCACATATGGTGGGTCCAAATGTACATAAAGATAACAGGAGCAGCGGTGTTCTGCAAGAGGGAGATAATGCAAATAGAGACGTGCCATCTGGAACGCTAAACAAAACAAACAGAAAAACTGAAAGAGCTAAAGGGACAAAGTGATAGTGGCTGCATTTACATCCTTGATATGGGCTGAATTTGCTGAGATTACTTGGGGTGTTCAGGTTTTTCCTACTTGTGTGTGGAACCTGATCTTAAATTGTAATCCAGGTTAAAAGTCCCCCCCCTTACTCATTTTAATTCTAAAAATGAATGAAATGCAGTTAGTAGGTTCGCCTTGCAACAGGCTGTAAAATATTCAACTATTAGTTCAACAAATTGTTTCAAAGGCATCTTTTCAGATGATTCAATCAGGTTTATGTTGAGTGATATGTAAAACTCAAACGCTATGACTCATGAACTTAGAAATATGCGGCTGTCAACGAGCTCCAAGTGATATGGACGATGTGGCAGAGAGTGCAGCTGAGACTGATGGGAAAGCCTCGGAGACAGCAATATACCTGTCACTACTTACAATTCATTGTCAACTAAAATATCTGAAATATATCCCAGCTCCAGGGAGAAGAAAACAAGTAAGTGAGCCTAAAGAAGGCTGTTGGCCAGAAGTGTTGCTGTTTAAAAAAAAATGAAAGTCATATTTGCATTTAGTTATTCAAAAGAAAGAAAAAAAAATACATAATATAAACACTAATCAAATGTGACAATAATACGAGACGGTAGCCATTGGATTTGATTTACTGCAACAATAACAAGCTTTTTCATATGATGAATTTACACTAATTCAGTTATCATCTAAATATTTTATCATAAATAAAATATTCAAACACAGCCTTCTTTTTCTAATGATGTTCTGTTTAGATTATATAAATTTTAATAGATTGTTGTACTATTTTCCAACAGTTGGAAACTTTTCCAACTGTTTTTGAGATATTGTATTTTAGGAGAAAAAGAAAATGTCATAGATCTGTTAAATATGTAAATATGTGAGCGGTCAGTTGAACTTAAACTGAAGACTTTATACTGCCTGTTTTTCATGATGTTGTGACTTACATTTTTCATTTAATGTTGAAATGAGAATGAATCAGACAAAACTAAAAAGGTCTAACAAAAATTACAGTCTATTTTCAGCAAGAATAAATGGATGGACGGAAAATTCGGCCGGGGACAGATACTGTAACTGCTACTTTATACAGAGGTTCTAACTAGGATTGCCAGCCATCCCCTAAATACAGAATTATCTCATATTTGACATTTTTGAGAATTGATCTACATCCCAAGACAACCTTTGTTCCTGATTTCATTTTTATAATCAGAGCAAATTTATATAACCTTAGGAATAAATCACAGCTCAAAGGAGGTGCTCTTGATCTGCCTCTGGCTGCATTTTAGCTTTCTAAATGGTAATCGACATAAACAACTAAGGGTTTATGGATTCTAAAACTGGTCAAGAGTCAGAGTTCTGTAGATGTTGCTGGAACATACTTTTGAACAGCTTGAGATCTTGAGAAAAAAGTGGTAAACTTCTAAGTTATAAAGTATAAAAAGAGCACAGATGCTTCAGATTTTATTCACTGATTGAGGAAAATGATAGTTTACATTTTATATATATATTTGTATATGGTGGGGCTTGACAAAATAAAAAAATGCAAATTAGTTAGAGCCTTTGTTTATTGACAATTTATGATATTTGTATAGAATAATCATATTTAACATATGCTAAGTGGTTCAGTTAAAATATTTTTTTCACACTCTTCTCACTCAGAGCTCATCTACGACATGAAAAATCTTTTCTTTTTTCTGCTGACTACTTTTATTACTAGCACTACTTTTTTTTAACAGTTTTTATCTTATTGTATTTGATTTTTGTAAGTTACTTTTACTAACTTTTATGTATAAACACTTTAATTTGTCTTTGGCCCAAATGTTCTATAAAAACAAAGCTGTCTTCATGAATCAACTAATAAGTAAATAGAAACATTAAATGTGTATTATTAATATTTAATGTAGACTTGATTGTTGTTGGCTTAATGCAGTGGATCATCTAATCATTCAGCTCCAGATAAAGTTCAGCTACAACTGTTTTAGTTTGAAATCAGCTTTTTCACATTTCTAAATTCTGTAAATATGTTAAAAAAACACCTCTACATTTTACAGAATTATTTTTTCCCCATCTTTCTAATCAAGCACATTTATTGTGTTTATCAAAGAGTTAAGAGAGAGTTAAGCCTGGAATGAGAGCACATTGCACATTAACAACACATTTTTTGGTAAAGGGGTATGTCTGTGTGCTTTATATGTGGGAGCGAGGGCATGTATTATTTGCACACTTCTATTTTGGGGCTTTTAGGCACTCCTTATTGAAAACAGCAGCAAAAGTGTCAGTATGGATAACTATAATTACAAGAGATGTTCCATTCAAGATATTCCATTTGAAGAACTGCTTGAAGGCAACACAAAGAAACAAAGGCTGTTTTAAGACTGTGTTCCTCTTATTGTCTTTTATCTTGCATTCTTCACACAGTAACCACTATCTTCAACCCTAAGTGATCATAAATTATTATTTGTTTTCATTTCTGGGGATTCTCTCAAGTATCTTTGAGGCTACCACAATGCTCTGACAATGCATACTGTAAAACATGCTTCACTGTTTACTTCTAAAGATATTCTACTTGCTTGTGCTGACAAACTTTCCATGTAGAGCAGTTAGCCGACATGCTAGGCTAACTTTAGGATGTGTTGACATGAGTTGTTGATAATTTAGCTTGTTACATGTGTCAGTGCTCATGTAATCTGCACAAAAACATGAAGAAAATATAATTTGACACATTTTTTAAATAAAAACCCAGCCATTGGCGTGTATCATAATTCAGTTTAATAACTAGTGTTTTACCAGCTCTTTATGCTGTCTAGAGATACCTGAGCACAGCATGCACAGCAGGTAATGTTAAATAGACAATTAGCGTCATTGTAAATGGTCAAATACACTGTGGCTCTTTTGGAAATCCCCGCTGTGGTTTATCAACAAATGATACATAGTTTTTAAAATGCATTCATATGAGAAATTGCAATTATATGTTCTGTTGTTCTAAGAAGAAATTTGCAATAGAGGTGGCTCATAGGACAGAACACCATCTACAAGGGTCTGGAATCGACATTTATCAAGGGCTAAATCTGAACTGGTTGAATTGGTAAGGACACTTAAGCCCCAATGTTGCTAACTGAGGAAGGAGGTTAAATTAGGAAGTAAGATGGTTCTTATCGATAGCTTGTTTAGCAAAGGAGCCTTTTAATGTTCCTATGGGGTTTAGAAGTTATTACCACAATCCTTTGCCTGACAGGAAAAGGAGGTACAGTCCACTTGACAAAGTTTGACAAAAGTAAATTATTTCTTCACTGTATTATCTAATTCAATCAGATTAAATAATATGAGCATGCACAGAACTGTATAATTTTTTGGAAATGCTTTCTTAATAAAAGAAGCTGCCTGTTTTGTAAACAAAACTGTACTTATCTGCTCAACCTTAACTTTAGCTACCGGTACTCTTTCTACCTGGCCCGCAAACGTATTTTTCTTCGGTTCTTCAGTTGTGTCTATTAATGTGTTTTTATTCCAAAGATCCTTCTTGCACCATACTTTTGTTTTTAGTGATCATTTTAGTTGATTCTGGGGCTCAGTGGTACCTTATGCTAACACTCCTTTGCTACAGGGGTAGAGGTCAGGATGGCATATTCATCTGCACATTACATTTGGAGCCACCTCCTCCACCAAAGAGGACCAGGAGCGAATGAATGAAAGTTATTGAAGATAAAAAACGATCTGCTGATATTGGAGAGATGCGCAGAGGAGATTAGTTTACTCCAAAGATCCAAATGGGTGTGCACATGGACACCAATCGGAATGACAACCAGAAAAAACACCTCTCTCAATCTGAATTAAATTTCTTAAATTTCCAATTACTTGCAAATACAATATTCTTTAATATCGATACAAAAAAGAAGCACTTATTTCAAGCTCCCAGAGAAAATGATAGGTCATAACGTGCTTGGAGGATTTCCTTAGTTTTTACAACATGACTTCAATATGCATACTGTACTTTGTTTCTTGTTAACAAGAGAAAAATGTAAGTGTCTGCCAGCAGAAAGATGGAAAGGAGGGTCACTGAGTTACTGCTCTATACAGTTGAAGAAATCCCTAAAAACTCTATCTGGTGTCTCTTTAAACAAACTTTTTAACTGTCGGAACAGAATAATAAAAAACTTTTGATCTCAAGCATTACCGCGAGGCCAGTAATCAGTCTTTGGTAGAGATGAATTCAGCGATGTTTTACACAGAGTTGAGGATAATCCTAAATGTCGTGGTTATTCCTGAATAGAAATCACATGTTCTTGTGTAAATGGGATACCATAAGGTTGTTTAGACTGTTTAATAAAGGGCAAGGTATACACCTGTTTAATAGAAAGGTAAAACCAGTTCTGCTGTAATCTGATGCTATAAGAAATATACAGCTTGTAAGAATTTCAAGAAGGTCAGGGTGGAGTTTAAAAACCCACAAATTCTCTAAAAATGCTGAGTATCCACCATCCCACTATAGGTTTAGAGACATCAATAACTCCTGGTTTAGTTTCTGAAACAAATCAAATCATGATAGGACATAATTGTGTACAACTTTAAAGGCCGAAGTTCTACCTACCCTCAGAACTGATTTCACGGGATCGAACAAGGTCGCTCTTGTTGCCCACCAGGATGATGGGGGTTTGTGGCTGGGACTCCCTGAGAAGGAGGCGGAGCTGGGCGGTGCGGTGGAAACTTCGCCTATCGGTCACTGAGAACACCAAGATGCACACATCACACTGCAGAGTGGACAGGTCCTAGGGATGACAAACAAACATACAGACATGTATAATGTTTGCAGCAATATAGTAGATCAGGTTCGTTCTCGCACAGTAAGGAGAGATCCATTTACAGTAGCAAGACAGGTGTGGAATGTCAGGTAGACACTAGATGCAACACAAGATCTCTTGCATGTCATAAATAGAACATTTTTGTTTTCCGTGACACTGGAGCTACTGACATGTCAGCGTCAGAGAGGTTATTATTACTGTCCCATGAGGGGACTGCGTGTGTGCTTCACTTTGATTCTCCTGACCCTCTTAATGGTGACCGTTTAAAGTCAGTAGGGGCTTCCTGTCACAGAGGTTCATTTAGTAAGAGTGGCTCTGTCACAAACAGCAGGTTGTTGCTGCCTTCAAGTATATCTGTGCTCTCCAGTTCCCCCCCCCCGATCAGTCAGCTAAATTTACACTGGACTAATGGAAGCTAATCAGTGCAAATTGAGCTATGATGAGATTTGAACATTTGCTCATGTGTTTGCTCATCTGACTCAAAGATTATGCAAACAATCTAAGAAAAAAAATAAGGTCATATCCAAAAATAATCAGCAGACAAGCTGATTTCTTGCTGACCTGATTGTTTATTGAAGTACGTAAATTATATTATCTCCTTAATCTGGTTTAGTTCAAAATCTAATATGTGGCAAATGCCAAAAGATTAAGAGTTCAGCAAACTGATATCCCTGTGCTTGCAATTAAATGTAAAGCAATTGTGAGTTATACTGTGACCTCATCGTCTGGTAGGATAAACATTTAATAAGGGTGGATGTCCAACTAGAGCAGACCAGTCTCAGTTTAAAGCAGATGTAAACAAGTGGCTTCAACAATGTTGCTGTTACAAGCAATAAGCATTCCAAGACATAAACACCAGTAGAAGATATTTTTACTTTAAATAAGGTTTAAACAACAAGAAAAGCTTTAACAAAACATGTCAGTCTGGTAATGATAATATATTCAGAGCGTAAGTACAAACTGGTGTAATATATTCTGTCAGTAGAAGAGTGGTGCTGCTGAAAGTGTCCATATCTACGGTGGCCCAGAGCCACAACAGAAATAAAAAAGCCAGAATACAAAAACAAAAGCCGTAACACAAAAACAAAAGCTACAACATAAACAAAAGCCACAGCAGAAATACAAAAACCACAACAGAGATACAAAAGCCACAAAGGAAGTCACACAACCTGCAACAGAACTAACAGCCTGGTGCTCATCTTGCATTCAAGAATCCAAAGATCCTACCTACTATCAGTGCTACTTGCCATGTAATATATGATTTGTCCCACTCAGTTGCTTGAATCATTGGTCTGGACCATAGATATGTATAAAAATAAAATAACGCATTGACAGCTGGTGAGATGTGGTGCATCTTGGAAGGGTCCCCTGGTTCCTGGGGTTTGTTAGTTAATGGCTTTTGGAAGTCTCATATACTTTTCCCATTCTTACAAAATAAATAAATACATTTTAAAAAGTAAAGAGGTTTCTACTTAGCAAAAATGGAGATTGTGTGATAGCTAAAGAAGCAATACCCCTAAAAAAATCTGCCAAATTTTAGCCATTTTTAATTTTGGATCTTTGTAGTCTGGCCAAACTATTCCATTAGTAATACTAACAATGCTAGCCCCTGTAATGACTAGTATAGACTGCGAAGGAAGATAAAAAAAACGTTTTGTTTTCATTATCTAAATAAAACATTATTGCACTGCTCAGATAAGGCGCGATGGTTTTCTTATATTAACTACTAAAAGCACTCGGAGAGTGCAGACCTCCGCTAAGCAGCTTATTCCCCTGACATATTGTGACCTCCACTTTCAGACCGGACCCAGATCATTACCAAATAAATTCCTGTAGCAGAATACTGGTGCTAGTTCATTTCCTGTTTTATAATGCAGTTAATTCCGGTTTGCCCTGTAATTCCTACCCAAATTATTGGTACAACAAAAACTGTACACGTATGTTTACACCATATTCATTTTCCGTGACCATGAAAACATACCACTAGCATTTGGAATCAATTTGACATCCATATTAGTTCAAAAGTAACTGACGAGAAACATCCCCCGTAGTGGCAGTTTTCATCTGGATCTAACTCCAGAACCATTAAAGATAGTCATTTCTGTAAACACTCTACTGAATCAGTAAAGTTTCAGCTACAATTTAGAGTTGGTTGCATATCTCTAACTTCATATAGAGTGCCACAGAAGCTAATCATCCCACTATCCTACTATTTTCCACCATTCTGGATCAACCAGACCCAGATTACTTCTTTGATAACAACCAAACTTCCCGAAATGATAGTATTTTTGGTCCTGATGTCCCAAAATTTTTATGATACCATTTTATCTCCTTTTTATAAGTTTTATTGCAAAAATGTATAAAATGTCCCTATCTTGCAATGTTAAAGAATACTTAAAAAAATTCCTGTATCCGAATCCTGATCTGGATCACCACCAATAGTTAATGGATTGGTCCTTAGCCCACGAAGCACCTTTGGAACATTTTATTAAGTATTTTTAATGTGCTTGCATGTGTTTTTTTGTTCTTGTTTTGTTTTATAATAAGGAGAGACGTCTTTATTGAGCTGCTATTAGGGCTAAAAGAGTAAGGATTACAGTGAGCCTATATTTGAATCTTTTTACTGTATTCTCGATACAGTAAAAAAAAAATCCTCACCTATGTTTCTCATCAGCAAATTGTATTTGAAGACAAAATAAGACTCGGGAGCCATGAACACTACTGATAGGATCAATACGGTGTTATTTCCAACTGATAAACCAGTGTTTCTGCTGTAGCTCTGAACTCTAAATCACAAGTGTTTTAAAATATGCATGTGAGAGAGCAAGGTCTCTAGAAATTCACTAAACTAAGGCTCCAAGTATGTATGTGTTCGTTCTCTGTGCAAATGTGTGCATGCCCTTGTCCCGGATTCGCTGCCCTGAAGATACTGTAAATTTCCGTCCTCTAGAGAGTTTCGGACAGCTGAAAAATTCACAAGCGTCGGCTCTAGCCATGGAGCAGAAAATTCACGGAGAGCCTCAGCGCTCAGTCTGTTTGACGGAGTGCAGGAAATAGGCGAGGAGATGAAAAGACAGGAGGAGAGCGAGCTACCGGCCACCTGTCACCCTCTGAGAGGGAGGATAAGGAGGAGGGTTGGAAATAAGAAGGCACAGAGGGGGACTGAAGGAAACACAAATCATTGCAAACAAACGAGTAAAAAACATAGACATCAATTAGGATCATGATGGAGCACTCCAGGAGAAATACTGCCACCAAGTTAATATGTCTCCGCATTTATTGCAGGCAGAGGAACTTAAGATAGAGGAGACTCCTGCTCCCTTTCGACTTCTTTTTTCTCTCGATTAAGCAGCTCCTCTCGGCTCACGGCGAGCAGGCCATCTGTCAATACGTACTCCTCCAATGCACATACTCAAAGAGAGTGACACACCAACACAAAACTGGGCCTACACAGAAACATTTAAATCATCTGTAAATATAGCTAGTCCTTACTAAGCAATCAGGTTAACAATGGATAATGAAATGTTTTAATAAGAAGGACTTCATACTGATTAGTGATTGGCGATATTGACACTATGGCTTCTCTCAGTTTTACCACATTCTAAAGGTGTTAAACTTGGCTGAGATCTGGTGGCTGTGAGGGTCATTAAAGTAGAGAAAGCTCATTTGCATCGTTCCCTTATTTATCACTGTTTCTAAAGACAAGCAGATTAACAACTGTACCAACAAAGAGTGGACTGTAACATAAAAGCAAATGCTTTTTTAATCTCTATTTCTTCTTTATGATTTGAAAAGCAGGCAAAAAGAAGAACAAACAGCCAAAGCATTCAAGAGAATGGTAATGCAATAAATCTAGGCCATATGGTGGGAAAACCCTTTTCACTTTATTTGGATTTATCGTAGATAATGGGGGTTAGAAACAATAGGTCCTGTAGACTATTTAGGATTGGACATATCAAAAAATGTATCTTTTTGAAATACTTTTAGATTTCCCTGTAAAGCGGGGAATGTACCATATTAGGAATCTATGTCCATGACAGCACAACTGAATTCCCAGACACAGACACAGGCATCAAGGCCAGCGAAGGTCCATCTGTTTAGCCAAATATATCCCTGCAAGAGTGCACCGTATAATCCTTGGAAAAAAATAGTCTACCCATCTACTGCAGTCCAGTCACTCAACTACAATGCTAAGAATGTTATATTGTAAAGAAGTAACACTTTCTGGGTATTTTTGCAGCTCTAGTACAGACATAATAAAACAGGATATGACAGAGTGTCCACAATACTGTGTCGAGTGGACTCAAAGTGAACATGTAAAATCAGCAATCTCCATCTGTAGGCATTCAAAAACATCACTGTATTGAAAAATAAAATGGCTTTAAATTTGGCAGATGATTGCTGATTGGCGCTCGATCCCAAAATAACCCCATTTGCTCCATGCTTACACATCTATCCTAGATATGGCAGGGATTTAGAATACTTGTATCCACTACTGATTTTCAGACAGTAAGCAATAACAAAACCAAATATCTACAGCTGAATTAAAAGAATGTGTCCAATTCCTTTAACAAACCTTTTTTAAAAAGTACATTTAAACTAAGCAGAAAAGTAAGAAAAAAATGTACTGTTACTGTTTCCAAAGAAACATAAGTAACTTTTTCCACAAGGACATCAACGCTCATGAGCTAAATCACCTACAGTTTATGCTGATATCAAACGATTGACAATTTGCTGAGCTTGGGCTACCCCCAGTAACTTCAGCTCGGATGCAGTATATTTGATGGAAAAAGAAATGTCAGAAAACCTCAGGCCAATCCAGCAGGTTTTGGTTTCAAAATTGTATTGCACAAATTTGACATGCATCGGAATCTTGCAAAGAAAACACACAAAAAAAAAACAAAAAAAAAAGACTTTTGACTCTCATATAGAAAATTGGAGGGAAATACAGTTTACTAGAAGTAAGAAAAATAACTACGTAAGAAAAAAACTGGTGTATTGGTTTCATTTTTTTTCAACCTGAGTACCATTATATATACAAACAAAAATGCACTAGGGTTATAATTTTTAGACCAACACAATGTAGTTTATAATGGCAAAGGGGAAACTGGAATGCCTTTATGTTCTTTGGTGCAGAATATGTTATTGGTTCACTAATATTCTCAAGCAAACCATTGTGGCATTACAGAACAGCTGGATTAAAATTTACATATAGGAATGGTGTTAATGTAAAATAAGGTAACTTCTAAATTCCCTTGAATGGGCTAAAATGTGTTGTGAAGTTTCAGATTGAAAGAGGATGAATAAATGAGCTTATCGTTCAATTGCAAAAAACCCCACAACATTTTATACTTTTTTAATCGTGCTTCTCATTGTGTTCACATAACATAAAAAACCCTCAATGTAGTTTCACAAAGCTATTGCTACATCTATATATGATGTTTAGTTTAGCATGTCACATGCTCAGCATCTCCAAAACAAAACATCCTTCATGTTAACAGTTTCATAACTGAGTTAACACAACCGGGTTGTTTTTTTGTTTTTTAAGCAATTGCAGGTAAAAATCAACAAAAACCTAAATAACCAATTTAGATTGTTTCACTCCGACAATTTGAACTTCAAATAAAACACCAACACACAATGTTTCACTCCTTTATTGCTTCAAATTACTCTTTCAAAATAAAGGTCTATTTGAAGTAAAGAAACTCCTTTATTGTTGCATCTTTGAGATCAACAGCTGGTTCTTATTAACATATTATTTGACATAAAAGTAAATTATCACTCCGTCTCATGATGTTTTTATATGACTGCATTGCTTACTTACATTAGCATGTACCTAGAAAAACACTTAGCTGCTAGAGTCCGGCACAACATTGGCGACCATTAACATTAAGGAGAATGAATCAGTGTTGAGACACAATTTGCATAACATGCTGGGGCTGTAATAGCGCTCAAACTATTATTCTGTCTGATTGTAGGGGAAAAAAACAACAAACATCAGAGCACAATTTGACCCTTTTTTGGAAAAGAGCCTGCGCGTGCATGTGTCATATGCATCTGTCATTATACAACATACTCCTCTCTGCCTGGGAAACAGAGCCAAACTGATTGCAATCTATTGGCTTTTAAGCTGTTTGCTTTGGAAAACAAGACATATGAGTAAAGCAGTTTAGGGCCTTTACATGGAAACAAAAGGTCAAACACATCCCCACCTCCCTGCACAAACACGAGTTTGCATGCACCGATTAATACATAGGTGCTCCTTCTACCATTTTGCTTTATCAAAGGCAAACACGTTCACTTTGCACAAGTCTGCTTCTTTGGCTTGTGATCTATCTGTAAGCCCGACTGGCTGTCAGAGCGGAATGAAAGACCAAGTAGATCAATAAAGACACAAGGTGATAAATGAAGGGTTTAAAAAGGACAAGAAAAGGAATAAGAGGGAGAGTAAGAGATAAGAGAAAAAGAGAAAAAGAAAAATATAAAGAGGAGGCAGAGAACTTTGTCATGTGGCACAGGTAAAACCTGATGACAAAATGACAAAGCTCTGCTTAGATGGATAGCTGAGCTTGTACTTTTGGTCTTTCTCTATATTTTGTAGCAAAGAGACAAATCTTCCCACAGGAAAGTAAATAGTTGGGTCATAGCTGCATACACAGCATAGAAAAACACACATCTACTCATGCACTAATACACAAAAACTAACCGCCATGACTGTACCAAAAATTGCTGAATTGAAATGACATCACAGCAGACTACTGTACAACAATACACATTGTTGCACATAGTGTCAGCCATCCACCTCACACAATCACATGGTGGATACACAAAGGCATGGCGTAATAGTGAGTGTTTTTCATGTGACCCAAATTCAAGCTTTCATACGCTGGCATGTGGAGCCTCCAGCTTGTCCATTAGCAAATCCCAGAATCCCTGCACACTAGTCATGCTGTTCATGGCTGACCTCTGACCCTCACATTTAGGGGGATAAAAGAGGATTTGTCTCTTGGCAGCAATGAAGTATTAAAACATTATGCGAGCATGTAATTAAATATACTGTTACATTTTAGGCTAAAACTCTTGGTGTTATCACTTTTTATTTATTTTATCATGTGTTTTTTTCTCTTTTGCAGGTTGTAGATTAATGAAAAATAGACGTCTGCCCTATATTGGAAAATAAAGGAGCAAGTAATTTCAACCTCATTCTGCTCTGTGTTACTCACAAAAGTATTTGAATGTGCAATATTGTACAGACTGAGCAATGTTGTAGCAGTTTGCATGTGTGAAACAAGACTGCAGTGTGAATTGGACAGAGTACTTGACATGATCATAAAACTGATACACTAATAGAGCATTTGGGTTATTCATTTTAATGTACATTGCTGTAAAATATCTGCCCAAATCAATAAATGTAAACATGTCAAGCAAAGCTACTGCTGTTTTTTCTATCTTTAAAACAAAATAAATGAATAACTTTGAGGATGTTGAAACATTAAGCTGGAGGGGTAAATCTAAATCACTAATGGCACATATAATTTAGGCATTTCTTTGTTTTCTGTGATCCAAAATGACCAAATTGCCTACAAGATAACTGATCATAATGTCAGTAACCAAAATCATATTGGACTAATTTACAATTTATATTGTCTATGCTTTGAATAAAAGCAGTAGATAGGATTAATCAACACTTATAACAACAGACATTAAAAACGGTTTCAATCTGCCTTTCATCCTCTCCATACCACAAAAAAAGAGTTTCTTCTAAGCCAACGAATGTCTTGTAGATGACTTCTGACTATTATTTTCTTCAGATTGGTTTACTGCATTTATCTAAAGCTGCTTTAATTCAGAACAGTTTGGACAGATACAGTACCCCCTTCCAGTTGGTAAATATTGCAACGTATTTCTGTGGATGGAGCATAGCTGGGGGCAGAAAGATCATCTATGGGATAAAATTTCTAATTGCCTATACTCTGTCAGTTTTGGAAAACAACAACAAAACCAGTTGGTAATTTAAGCTCCTTGTATAGCCCACAGTGTGCTGTTTTGTATTGGCTGCCTCCAGTTTCGGGCTTGTTTTGCCCCTAGCTAACACTCTGACATAACTGTGACATAGACAGAAAGGGGGTCTGTTTACTTAACAGTGGATTTCAACTAAGCTCTGTCCAGGGGCCCTGTGTTTTAACTATATGTTTTCTTTAACTATGCTTTATTTTCAGAAAATAAAATAATTCTGTGGTGTTTTGCTAAGCACAATTCTAATGCAGCCTATATTTGTTTATCCAGATTTATTTAAAACACTATTTGTTTATAATGTTCCCAAATTTGATAGTGATAAAAATATATTCTTTCTCTTGGTTCACCATTTCAAAAAGGACCCACTTCTCAAGTGGCACAGATAGCCATTTGTCATCCTTCACTTCATATCAAGCATCTAGGTGTGATTTTAGGTGCCTTGACAACAAAGTCATTTGAAAAAATGTACCCATAGTGTTTTCTTACTCCGCTTATTTTAATTTACAAAACAGTCATTCCCAATTTATAACGCCACTTTCTTGCCAAGCAACCCTTTTCCATTCTTTTCTTCCTACACTGATCAACACAATCTCTTTCTTCTTAAGGTTTAACCCCACAAATCTATTAAAACTTCACTAGTTCAAAACCTTGCACCTGATATTGTAACCAGAATCTCTTTGGCTGAACAAAATCCTTTAACATCTCCTCCTCACTTGCCAAGCTCCATAATCCAACTTCCTTATACCTCTGATCGGCCCAAACCTTATCCTCCATGCCAAACTCTTCTATCCTTCTGTTTTCCATCTCTCCCCTCCATCTGCCAAAATATAAGCAATGTGTTTCATAGTTTTCAGACATATGTTGTCCTATCTCTTTGATATTTTCCTTCTCTTTGCTCAGTTTTTCATATTAACCTCCAGACACTTTACAAGACTCCTAACGTCACTTTTTAAAATTTTTGCAGTGATTGAAGAATTAAGAAAGTCTAATAAATATTATATCTCTAATTCTAACAAGTAAATAATATTACCACCTTTTAATTACTAAAGAATAGATAATGAAAAAATGTGCATTCCAAGTGACAAGAGGCTTACTACACCCTTCATTGGAATGGCTGCTACTGGTAAGCTCTCCTTAATAACTCAAGTAGTTTCTTATAGTCTACCAGAAAAAGTTTCCTTTTCTCCTCCTGTTCAGATAATGGATAGATATTTCAGGGAGTTCATATCAAGTTATTTCAAGGAGCTCAAGAGCAGGGCTTTAAATTGGATCAGGAATTTTTATTTTGTTTTATTTCTGCCTGTGGAACCCCTGGTGCTTTCTGAGTTGCCATGTTGTAGCTTCAAGTTCATTCTCAGTTGCACTGGTGGTCAGGTTCTGTTGTGGACGAGCATCTTTAAAGTATGATCTACATTCATCTTCATTACTGTTATGAGGTTCTTGTGCATTAATGTTAAAGCTGGGTTTAAACAAAACATGTTGTGATGCCCAAATCATTTAACCAAAAGGCATTATTTGAGATGACTTTTGCATTCTTAAAGAATACTTATTTTGACCTTTGTGTTTTTCCTAGAGAGAAATACCCACATCGTTCATAGAACTTGAAATTGTTTGCTGTAGACAACGAATGGCCCATATCATGACAAATCTACATGTTAAACTTTTAACTATGTTATAGTGCTATTTGATATAAATAATCTTTATGAATCCTGCTCTCTAAGCAGCAGATGCTCCCTACCATGTGAAAACAAGCAGATAGGGCATGTCTACATGAAGACAGAAAAAAAATACCTACCTTGACCATGCTACCATAAGCAAACACCCACTTTCCCCAATAAGTGAAGGAATCAATCAATCACTCAATCAATCAATCAATCATTAAACCAATGACCCAGTCAATCAATCAACCTTTTTTCTATAGCACAGTTAAAAATCACAGGGAGTTATAAAAGTTCTGTAATGGGGGGGTAAGTAAAGGGCAAATAAAAGAGGGCAGACAATTGACCCCTGAGAAATCCCATATGGAAGAAGAGCTATGGTAGACACATAGTTGCCTATTTTACACAAATACTCTGATTGAGGGCGACATCCCTAATGGCCACACAGTGCTCAAGACGAGACAATGCTGTGATTAACAGTATCAAATGTAGAAGATAATACCACTGAAATATCTGACTTTTCAGAGTTTTTAGACAATAATGTCATTTGAACCCCTCAGAAGTGTGCTCTCTGTACTGTGAAGGGCTTTGAATCCTGACTGAAATGGTCCAGTGATGCCACTATCCTCTAAAAATGGTAACAGCTGCATGAACTTATCTAGTAAGGCCTGCCTTTTTAGGAAGAGGATGCACAGCTGCATGCTTTAAAACCATTGGTACTGTACCAGAGGAAAGACTATAATAAATAATTTCCAGAACGTTGGTCTAATTGTAGCAAGTACTTCTATAAGCAAGTGAAGAGGGATAGAGTCTGCAGGAGAACCAGTGGGCTTCGTGGTCAATTATATCCTTTAAAAGATGAGAGGGACACTAGCTCAAACTGATCAAAAACAGATAGTAAATCCACTCACCTAATTCTGTTGAATTTATAGAGCAACCCATAACTGTTGTCAAATATAGATTTGATATACACTTTTGCAACTTCCCTAGCTACAAGACTTCTTGTGTTTTTGTCATTGCGTAGCTGACTCAACACTAACTAGAACAGATCATATAGCTGACTATTAACTGTGGGGATTTACAAGAAACATTAGTTCAAAGTCACTGCTTAGCTGCACCTCACAACAGATGGATTCCTTATTGATCAAGAAGATGTGCTTTATGCCTAGCAGTGTCATTTATATTCTGTACTAGAGAGGAGATACTGAATAAGTAGAAAAATGAGGAGCATGAGCACGTCTTAAACATCTTTACATCATGTGAAAATAACCCCCCCCCAAAAAAAAACAACTCAACTTTAGATTATAGGAAGATTTGACTGCTTTGCACACAATCTTCAGCTAATTGTGGTGTAGAGCCCAGTTTTCAACAGAAACACTACATGGCAATTTTAAGTTGTTTATTCCTTTCAAGCAAATATGTTAGACATTTTTTTCTAAATCCAATCCCAGTCTTAAATATTTGAAGGAAAAGTTCTACCTATCCTCAAAGTGTTCCCCCTCAAGTCCTAATCAAGTTTCATACCTCTGATAACTGGAAAAACATTTGTTGATAAAATGCATGCGAGGAAATACACCATGTGATTATCAGGCGTCGCAGACAAAGGTGAGAGTTGTAGAATAGTAGTGGAAGAATTTAGGTTCTGGCTCTCTGTGGTCTTACGTTGGACTGTGAGGCAAGTTTTGGAATGGCTGTTTTTAGCGTCCTACGACTAAAGATGACCTGTTGTAATTATCTGTAGGGTCTCTTATATTGAGAATGATGATCTCACAGTGTGAAAACTGCTACAACTTACATTTGCTGATCAGAATGCACCTGTTGCTGGAAATACCCCACTAAAAGATTTGAGAGTAGATAAAAGCAAACTGGTCTATTTCCAGGATTTTGTATGATCAACTGGAAGGAAGCGTGTGCAAAGACAAGAAACCAAAATATCATATTTGCAGTTGAGAAACCACAGCAGTAACCTTTGAAACTGTTATTAAACTAGTATCCTAATAATTATAAAGCTATCACACGGGCTACCTAAAAGTGTTTTAAAGCATTGAAAAATGTTTGAGAGTAATTGTATGCAATGTAAATAAAAGGATGTATAAAATTACTCTTTCATTTAGCCTCAATGAGAATAATCTACAACAAGGAAACATAAGAGCTTATATAAGCTGGATACTTCTTCAAGATAAGGAGTCCAGATAAGGCTCCACTTGTTCAAAATAAAGCAATTTTGGATTTCTGATATATCTGGATAACTGTTCTGGTGAGGTGGTCAGACAAACCTGTCTGAGTAGAGAAAAAACCATAGGGGTATCAAGCTGTGCTGCAAATCGGCATCTTTTTATCAGCAATATGCATGCCTGATTTGCATGCTAGTCACAAGCCAATAAAAGCTTTTATCATTGTTCTCTCTGTTGCAGCCTATACTGACTGATACACTATTTCAACCCCAAAATACTTTCCTTCCTGTTGGATTATTTCTTTATGCCCTAAATCAATCCTTATGCTCTATATAAGGACATTTGACTGAACTTTTTTTAATTATATTAATATTTTATTAAAGTATTTTTTAAAAATATAAATATCAACTGTTTATTTAATTAATGTATTTTTATTATTTAACTGATTAGGATTGTGATTTTGAATTGAAGAGGAGATTATGAGGCTAAACATCTAATTTTGTTTGTTCATATTCAATACAGCTGGCTTGTGTATGCAAAAACCCAGACAGAAACTCTGCAATGCAGCATTATGTGTTTTACTTAAACAAGGCTGCAGAATCATATTCTCAGACTCCAGCATCAATCTACCAGGCTTTCTGACCATACAAATCAAAATACATCTAAAGAAGACTGGAAAATTCAAAGGAGGTGGGTCGGCAGTGCTTGACAACCACAGATAGTGTCATCCAGGACATGATACTGTGGAGATTCCTCACTGCAGCCAAGATATTGAACTGTTGGCAGTTGTTTTTCACCCACATTATTTCCCAGAGAGTTTACCAGTTTTCTGTTAGTAAAAGTTTGCATTCCACCATCTCCCGCTGCAAACACTGCATGTGAGGTTATCAGTTCTGTTGTTGCTTAGCTACAGACAAGAGCCAAATTTATTTGTGGCAATACTTGGTGATTTTAATCACATTTCGCTGCTACACTGCACTGCTACACTGCCAATATTCCAACAGTTTCTTAGCTGCTATACCAGAGAAAACAAACATTTGGACCGGTTTTATACAAATGTCAAGGTGCCCAACATCTCTGAAATAAGTCTTTCTCTTTGGAAATCAGATCACATTTTTGTTTTTCTCTGCTCAGAGTATTAACCACTTCACAATAGACAACATACATGAAAAATAACTGTAAAGATATGGCAAAGGAAGCTGAAGAAGCCCTGTAAGATTGTTTTGAGGCTGCAGACTGGGATGATCTCTGTCAGCAACATGGAGAGTACATTAATGCAATGACTGAGTGTGTGACTGACTACATAAACTTCTGTGTAGATAGCACCATCCCTACCAGAACAGAGAAATGCTTCCCAAATAATGAACCATGGATCACAAGTGATCTGAAGCAATTGCTAAACAAGAAAAAACAAGCTTTTAAGACGGGAGACAGGAAATTAAGGAAGGGGAGGAGGCACACAGGAATAGGTTGGGAAACAAGCTCCATCAGAACAGTATCAGAAATGTGAGGTTAGGGATGAAGAAGATCACAGGCTTCAACCATAATCAGACAGATGGAAGTCTGGACAAAGCCAATGAACTAGATACACTCATCAAAATGTTCAATTCACAAACAAGCTCAGTATCCCTTTCTCTTGCCCACTGAAACATGGACATGCTGCCCTCCTCTGCCATTGGCTCTCCTGTTTCTACTTTCTGTGAGTTTGTTGTCAGTCAGATTGGAAGATGGTGCCGCTTCTTCCGCCTTTCACCTGTCTGTCTCTGGAATGCAAGTGAAGAGGCAACATAATGATAGATCACCAGGTCCTGATGGTGTCAGCCCCAGAGTCCTGAAGGTCTGTGCAGAGCAGCCCTGAGCGATTCTACAGCACCTCGTCCACCTTAGTCTGACACAGGAGACAGTTCCAGTGATGTGGAAGACCTCCTACCTGGTTCCAGTACCAAAGAAGACTTAGCCAGCAGTCCTCATTGACTATAGACCTGTTACCCTGACTGTCAGATTGTGTAAAGGTTTGTAGAGGACCCAAATGCAGAGAATGAGGCTGAGGTGGCTTTTGCAGGCATAATTTCAAAGTAAGTAACCAGATAGCACAAGAATCAGAACAAAGGAGGAACACAGGGCTTCAGGGAGGAATGAAGAGAATACAGCAAACAGGTGTGGACAGAGTTAACCAGAAGGGAGCTAAAGGAAAGGAGAGTGACACAAGGGGGAAACATAGGGTAACCAAGAAAATCAACTGGGCTTAAATATATCTAGAAAAAAAAATTAAATGATACTAAAGTCAAACATAGGGTAACCAAGAAAAGCAATTGGGCTTAAATATATCTAGAAAATAACTTAAATG
The DNA here is from genome assembly GCA_034780135.1 of Jordanella pulchra. Lineage (NCBI taxonomy): Eukaryota > Metazoa > Chordata > Actinopteri > Cyprinodontiformes > Cyprinodontidae > Jordanella > Jordanella pulchra. The sequence continues at coordinate 12,943 of JAUZNJ010042358.1, read as the reverse complement.
ATACTAAAGGCAAATGACACATTCGCAAGTGAAATGAATACAAAGAGTGGCATACATGAAAGTTTTACTTAGAACCCAAAGTTAAAACTTGAACACAACCAAAAATCCAGATCATGACACTGACATCCCACATTACGAAGGTCCTAGAGAGACATCTCTTGGTTTACCTCAGAAAACAAACTGCAGGACCTCCAGCAGTTTGATTATTTTGAGTCTAAGTCAAGACTTTACACCCTGAATGTGTGTCAAGTTTTAGCGGTTTACCGAAAACATTTAGTAACTGACCTTCTATATGACATTCTTAACTAATATTATTAGATAGCTTTGATACAAAAGCCGTTACTGGATTTTCTATTTACTTCAAATGATTTCTCATTGAAAAAAAAAACTAACTCAATTGCAAAGCTAGAAAAGCTTCTGCAGAAGTATATGGAAAAATGTGAACAGAGCGGTACAGATCTACTGAGAATAAAAACACACAAGAACAGAAAGAAAAATAAATGTGTAGAAACATCCCTTCTTGGGAACGATTCAGCACAAGCCTGTCTCGGTTCCAGGAACTGGCAGAGGAATTTTTTCACCTCCTATAACTGGGCAGCAGAATGTAGCTGTAAAGTAATTACTGCCGAACAATTTACATCCTTAATTTTTATTTTCTAACCTCACAGAACATAATAAGCGATCCAACATTTAAAAGGTCAGCAGCTTATTCTGACTCACTGCATGGAAATACACATTGATCTACAACTCTCCATATGCGTCTTACATTTTCCTTGGCCTGAGGCTGCACCAATCTGCTGTCTATGATAAATATTTTAATTTCAGGTTATCAAATAATAATGAAAAGGCTAAGAATGATTCAAGTTTGATATAAATTCAGAGGCACTGCAGTACTTAGACAACACAAACACATTAAAAAGAATGATGACAATACCCTCTACGGCTCTTCTGTAAACAGCAAGCTGTTTAAGACATACATGTCAATCCAAAGCAGAGAACGTCACCAACCAGCTAGGTCAAGGCCAAACATGTTAGTGTTTCTATTTCTGGCAGAGGGATGACTTATTTAAACTACTCTACATTTGATAAGGAACACAACACTTGCCCAAGTGTCATCTTTCTGTTCATGTGTGCTGGGTGTTTCAGGATTGATCACACCAAAGCTGGAGGTGAACACATGCACATATGCTTGGCAGATCATACAACAAACAAAAGGCTAAAACAAACTTAACAAAGCCACAAATCTTGTTACAATCTCAGGTAATCCTGGAATAAAAGTCTTTGATATCTAGGGCTTTTTATATTTTGAGACTCCAGCTAGCACTGGCTAAAAGTTACGTCCAAGGGCTTCAGAAAGGAATCCAGAACAGGATTCAAAACGATTCCCATCTTGCGGTGACTGAAGAAGAACACCAATGACTTCTTTATTGAACTAAAAAAAAATCCTGGCTGTGTCCAAGACTTTTGAGAAAATATTCAATATATTAATGTGAAACAGTTATATATTTTTAATGATCTTCTCTATGGCTAACTGTCATTTCAAAAATAAAATGTCACAAGCAAACACAGTGGTGGTAGTATGATGGACTAGTTCTAATTTGCTCCCACAAACTTGCCATAATGTAAATAAATAATTCCATCATGTTGCTTTGCACTCTCTTTTCCTTTATACATTAAGCTCATAATGTGAAAACAGCTCTTTGTGTGTAAACAGGGCAGGGTTGGACGATATGACCAAAATTTATATCAATATACATTTCTTAATTTGGTCGATATGATATAATTTCAATTTATCAATGTAGGAAAAATAAAAACCTTAGAAAGACAGTCTAGATTGCCCACAACAGATGTCTATACAAACGTCAAATATTTTGCAGTTTATAAAAATCCTCCAACATAACATTTAAAAAATATTAGCTTTGAAAAACAAAAACACATAAAACTACATGAAACATGGAACATTAGTCAGTGTCAAATGCTGTATTTATAGACTGTGATGGATACTGAAATATAAGAAATATTCATAAAAGTCATATCACCAATATTATATTGAAATATTGTCCAGCTCTAAAACATGATCTCTTTGTCTTAAACTATTAAATGTTTTGGTAATATGAGATATAAAAACTACAGAACAAATAAGGGGAATCCTTTTTCACGGCCCTCTACTGAAACTGGCCTTCCTTTCTGCTCTAGTTATGATTTCTTGTGCTTTCTCCTACACTAAAGTAGACGAAAATTACTCCTCCTGCTTAACTTCCCGGCCATTAGCTGGGGTGAAAAGCAAAAGAGGCACTCAAAGGAACAATAGTGGAGTGTAACACTTATCTTTACCGTTTTTCACAGTTTATGCTGGAGGTGAGGTGCTGATTTTGCTGCTGGGAGGGAAGAAGCAAAGCCCCACCGCCAGCAGTGCTGCATGCTGACCATTCTAGCATGATGTTATGCGTGAATGAGTGATTAATTCTGCCCTGTGCGTGCACGTCTGTGTGCTCATGTCTGTGCATGTTGCTATGGTAACCTGGGTGTAGGTCGGGTTGCCCCGCGGAGAACACTCCCAGCTCGTTCCAAGGCCGGAAGTTCTACCTCTCGGGGACTGCTAGTGCTGGCAGCGTATTCAGTGCTATCCCAGGCTACTTTCAAACACTTAATACTTTACACCTGATATTCTAGAATTGGGAAATGTTGCATGTTTAAATTTCATACACATGCCCTTAATCTTTTTACACAACCTCCAAAAGAGAGGAAAAAATGCAGTTGCTTCACCCCTAATGCCCTGCCTCACTTTTAACATGCACAGAGTAACAGATGCAATTAACTCTAAAAGTAGGGCTTTCTTGCCCCAGAAACAGTACAACAAACGTGAGTGCATCTGGGGCATTTAAGAGTGATGACAGCTACAGGACGGGAGGACAGCTGGATCACTGTTGAGAAATGAGCACGTTTTCTTCAGAGTCAATGTGAATAATTCAAGCTGAAGATGAGGGCCCCTGCTGACCGACTGGACATCAGGAACAGGATGATCTGCCCCAAAGAGTAATTAGAGTGCTTTACCACTGCATCATCTCCTTATTATCAATAAATAACAGCATGCTATTTGATTTGGTATAATGTCCGTAATGTCATGGGGTGCTTTTTGACAAGAGCTTGCTGCTCTCCCCTGCTGTACGTTTGCAGCTCAATTTTCCACTGCTCCAAATTTGCAGTACAATGATGATGCACAGAAACAGAAAAGAGAAAAAAAACATACTTTTGGTTCTTAAAATTGGACTTAAAGAGAAAAAGTTTTCCAGTTTTTCAGATTATAAAACTTTGAGGAGTTTGAGTAGTTCCTGTAACTTTGACATATCCACACACACATTTGGACATAAAACCAAAATTAAATAAACAAACTATTTGACTTGAATACACACAAATGCCCATCAGAGAAACGTAACAAACTGCCACACACAAAAAGAGGATGGCTGGCATTGGAGGGTATCTGGGGGCTTCATAATGAGGGTTCACTGATCTATATCAGTCGCTTTCCCTAATTGCTGATGATTTTTTCAGTCATCCAAACTTTGTAAGCCTTAAACAATTCTATTCTAAATACACCATGAAGAAGAAACATCCAAATTGGATGATCCTAAATATTAGAATTAGACATTTTCAGCTCTTTACCAATTACTTGTTTTTTTGTTTAAAGAACCATTAGAAATAAATTAAAATAAGAATCTAAACACTGAATATTAAAGAGCATCCAACAAAGAAAATTAGCTGATCATTTAGGTCAAAATCTTAAAAAGGATGGAATTAAAGATGCATTCTTAACTGAATGTTGTCTGGTTATATTTATCTATAAAATAGGTAAATAAATTTCTTCTCAATATCAACCCCCCTCCTTATTTTAGCAGTAATTTATAGTCTTAATTTAAGACAATTTTCAAGGAAACCTTTCTTACTGATAAGGAGATAACACTATATTTGTGGATCGAAAACATCTACACATTTCATAAGTTTGTAGTTCTTTTGTTAGACAGCCTCTGTTTCCCTACACAAAGATATGTTGGTTAAGGCTGCCGGCTGTCTCAACTCATCGGTGTACTTTGAGTCCATTAAGAGGGAAGAAATACTGTTGTGTTTACAACAGGTTGCCATATGTTAAACGACATCAAACACTGTGTGACACTGATCGTTTCAAATCTGACGTTTTTTGAAAATTCTAATGCAAATGTATTGAGAAGTAGTTGATCAAGTGGATGGATACAACCAGAAGGCCTCGGCAGACATAACTGAGCAGCGTATCAAGGTTTGAAAAAAGCAATGACAAACTCCCTATTTTAGAGTAGTGTCTAATGAATTTTGTTTTTTCTTTACATTTCTGTAAACCTACTACAGGTTGATACCTTTTAACACGAATCACCAAACTATTACTCATAAATTCACAGAGCTCAAAAAGCAGAACTATCATTGTAATAAAAACGTATTCCCAAGCCTTACCAACTCAGTTAAAATAATATCATTGTTAAATAGAAAACATTTAGGACTCTTTGATGTAAAAGAGATGTTTGACATTTTTGAGTACTTTCAACTTTTTTGACACCTGCCAAAAAGTTTGGACATCTCTGCTCTAAACCTCTACAGTTTATTTCTACCTCTCTTTCAGTATAAAGTGTACCCTCTCCATCTGAAAGACCCTTAAAACTAATTGCAAATGTAAGCTGTGCATGTAAACAGAATATGTCAGACATTTCAGCTTCAGAACTGAAAAATATAATAAAGTGAAGGCAGCTCAAAACAAGGTGCAATTAGGTGAGGGCTCTTAAATTCTGACATCTACATCGATTCGATGCCAGATGCTGCAGAAACTGATGCCTCATATAAATCAATAAATGTTGTTTAACATCATTTTTCTTTGTTGAAATGCTTGCTTGTTATTTCTCTCTTCCTTTACCAATACAAACATTATGTCACTAAATCTATTCAAAACTATTTCTCATAACTCCAGTAAAATAGTGTGAGTTTAATGATAGAGAAAGATGTATATAAATAGGAGTAAATAGGAGTATTTAAGGAAGAAAACAGAATTTTTTTTAAAACATTTATGCAGAGGTGTTCAGATCAGCTTAAAAGGCAGTTGAACTGAATGTCACTCACCTGTTTCCAGTTGTCAAAAATGATGACTTTGCTGTCTTCGTCGTCCACTGTCACTGAGCATTCATAGCCCTCACCTGCAAACAGATATAAATGTCAATGTATCTGCACAACTCTGCCTAAAACAATAACAAAAGTACTGGAGTCAAACACCCGCCAAAAGCATCCTGAAGCTGCTGAAGTGGAACAATATTTACTTTGTGTAAATATAAAAATGTGCAGTATCTTCAACAGAAAGAAGTGTCTGCAGTTTTTCAGCAGCTGTCTCAGAATTGTTAGCACGTTAATGATATTTTAAAAAAATGTTCTCGACTTAGAGCTGCAACTAAGATGACTGCTCTACCCACTGAGCCACAGTCAATGAATGAACTACAGTAACTTACTGTTAACATCATTAATTGACACTTGTAACACTATAAGGTATCAAAAAACTAAAGAAGAGAAATTGTTCATCTATAATTTACATGTTTATCAGATTTTTTTATTTCATTCTGTGGAAATCGGTTTTTATAGATAAAAAAAGCATCTTATCCTTTAAGATCTGAAAAAGAAAAAGGCATAATTTCATTGATGTTTTTTAAGCATTTAAGTGTTGTAATTTATAGACACAGGTCTAAAATGCTAAAGTTTAAAATGTATTAGTTTTCTGTCCTTAAGGAACCTATCTTTTTACATTTTACTTTTCAAACAAAAATATTTTGTGTGTCATTAAAATGTAATATATGGTGTGAATATGATGAAATCCTAGTAGATATAGGAGTCATGTAAACAGTTAAACCTTAAACACACTTTATACCCAGCATCATAGTAGGGCCATAATCTAAGTCTCTTTATATGATTAATATTAGAGTTCCAAACTACAATCATGGCCTATTTTCACTTATACAACTTGGACAACTGTATTGTAGGTCAGATGTCATCCTGGAGGTCTAAAGAACAGAGGTTTTCCTTGATCCTAAGTTCTTTTTGTCAAATAAAAAGACTGATAGAAAATAGCCAAAGGCTAGTATTCATTTTTACTCCAGTTGGACTATCACAATGTCCCCACCACACTGAGATATCTAACTTCTCAGCTACTATAAACATATATTGGATGTTTGCTGCACAAGACTCCATTCAAATGACCAATATATTATCGGCATGCAGAATGTGGGCCGCATTTCACTAAAAGAACAGCAGCCAACCAAATACTGCCTCCAAGCCATCCTTCACGATTTTAATATTTCAACTCTGACACTGCACTGACAATTATAGTTCAATATGTTGTCCAGGTTTAGATCCAATTTACCTTGGAGTCAAGAAAGCCGGATATAGCGAGGCTGAAACATCATTTGGGAATAGCTTAAGTGTAACATAATTGAAGCACTAAATTAGGCCATTTAATACTGATGAAATGTGGTGTCTTATTATACTCCACTTTAAAGCTACTGGCTGTTTAACCAGTATAGATGTCAATGATTTAGTTTGATTTATTTAGTTATTGAATTGGGACTCTGCAGATGTCTGATCTTAAAACACCCGAATTTTTATAAAGGGCAGAATTTCTGTAACAGAACATCCCTACTAACAGTAAAATCCATTAATAAAAAACAAATCCATTAATAACATCTACATATGTGATACATATGTTTTTGGTGACTTCTTCTTTTGATGCTCATTTGATTACAAATAAGCGTTTTAAAATTGGCAAAGAATTGGTATGAGTTACTTAGAGGGAGAATTTTCTTCTTTCTAAATATGCTGCAAAGATCTTTGAGTAGAGCTTAGGCTGATGCAATGAATGCTATTCAGTGTAGGCCAGGAGCATGTTGGCTATCACCTCGGGGTGACAATGACTGATTGACTGACTGGCTGAATACTTGAGGGCTGCAGCTGATTATCCATGGTGTTGTTAGACTGCCCTGTGTTACATGCAGATCTGCTGACTGACAGATGCCACACAGGAGGGCAAACAGAAAAATGGCTTTAGCCTCATAGGCTTAAAGGGCAAACAATGAAACCATTCTCAGCTGCCAATAAGTTCCCAATGCTGCTCCTCATCATTGTACATTAAAGCTGACTGAATAATGGACTTCTTGGGGCTTGCAAAAAAATTTTGTCTTACTCCAACCACAAGTGCAAACTTTATTTTTCTTTCATTTGAGTAAACAATATGAGGTAGTTCATAGTTTTGATGTGGAAAAAGTATGATGGTAATTCAAAAAGATAAATAAAAATTTAAAAGGTGGATTGTACATTGGTATTTAGCACCATATTTCTGACATCCCTTAAGATGGTCCAAAGGACATTAGAAGTCACATTAATACAGCTGTTTCTCCTAAACTAGCATGAAAATTAAGAAAGGGGGAAATATTAATAGAACAACTACTGGAGGAATAGAGGTTAATAAAAGATTTTTTTAAGTCTGCAACTGACTAGTTTAGATGATATAGCTAACATGAAGGAAGGTCTCTGTTAGCATGAGACCAAAAATGATCTGCTTTTTCTACAGGCAAAATGCTTTGTTTGGATCTGAATGCAAACGCATTCTAAATATGTTTCACAGATTTTTGTTGATAAGTATGAAAGCCACACATTATCATTCTTTCTGTCATTCTATTAGTTATTATCAGTAACATGACAACATGTAAAAAAAATCTCAAATGGTACAAAATACTTTTTTCAAGGCACAATGGTACTACAGTATATAAGTGTTCTCTGAGATAAAATAATGTGGAATCAGTGTCTGTGACAGGAGAGGTGTGTTCCACCAGGCCTGCTCTCTGCTCCCATTAACTAACACATCTAGCTCTGAAACAAACACAGCTGCTCTTACCACCAGATTGTGCTTCCAAACCTTTCTAACAGAACACTTAAGGCCCAATAAAAGCACAACAGCCAGCCATGGACAGACGGTCCAAAGACAGCTAACAAAGGCAAGACAGCCAATTGAGCAAAATAAACTGATGAGAAGATCCAGACCACTGACACATCTCTACTAGATAAGAAATTATTGTGAGCTGCTCAGAACTTGAGCATAAAAAACTGGGATGGACTACAAAAAGTACATAGTATTTAGATTTTTATTTATAAAAAAATATTTTTAAGTTCTTTTCTTTGCTTATTCAACTGTTTGCCATGCACCTCATAGCAAGTGCGAAAACAGTTCTCTAATCGAAATGCCATTAAGCCAGGTAGCCGCTAATTAACCAAGATGTTTCACATTAGTGCTTCAGAGGTGTGTAGATGAACTAATATTGTGGCTCAGTAAGAAAACATATTGATCTTGTAGGAATGTTTGCTCTAATTAAGCTTCTTAAGTTACCGATGCTTCTACAGTTATTGGCAGAAGTGTAAGAAAACACTCTTCATATAAATCCATCTTTCAGAAAAACATTTTAAAGATATAAAAAAACAACATGACTTAAAGTTATCAGTTATTAACACCATTACACATTTCTATTAAATAAGCTGAAAAATTTACTTATTAAAGCATTTGGTACAGTATCACTATCATCGGTATCAGACAGATGACAGCTCACAACTATGCATTTTAAACAACTGGACCTTTTAAAAAGGAATTTGGTAGAAGTCCAAAAAACTACAAGTGGGAGATTCCTGTGGATAGTATAGAATACAGAATATAGCACAGCTTTTACTGTGCTCTCTTTCATCCTTTGGCATGAAAATTGACTCAGAGCTTGTCTGATTAACAGTTTCTTTCCTAGACAGAGCCCCCTATGGAGCTAATTTACTGTCACCTTTCCTAACATATACTGTTTTAATGGATTAGTGCTTCTAGTTTCTTTTGTATATCTGCTTATTTCTCCTTGAATCCTCTCTAGAGCTTTATTCCTGTTAACAGGGAGTTTTTCCTCTCCACTGTCACTGCATGCATGCTTGGTGTGTGGTGTAGAGTTAATGACAGAATGCAAGTAAGCTGGCAAAAGTTCATCCAGGAGGAAGGAGCGAGTCCTGCAGGTCAGTGACTCAATCAGCTTAGATACTGCAGAAACTTTTTACCAAACTGATTGAATGATTGTCTCTGTAAAGTGCTCTAAGATGATGTGTTGTAAATTGCCTTTATATCAATAAAGTGAATTTAACTGAATTCAAATCACCAAAGAAATTAGTGACCAAACAGCCTTCTTCCATGTCACCTTAGTTCCTGTATTTAAATCAAAGAGGGTGTTTGCTATAACGTGGTATTAAATAGGCCATCATGGAAGACAAATACCAAACCTAACTATGGCAGTTAGCTAATATGTCATTGATATCATATAGAAAGCCATACGGACAGTTGTCTTAAACACCAATCCTTGAGGGTCGATGTCCTTCAACTTTTACAGCCACCTATGCTTTGAGCTCTGTACAGCTTGGCTAATGCTAGAGAGGCAGTATAGCCATTTTACTAAAGTGTGTAGGGCAAGGGATACATCTAAACGTTATAAGACAACGGTTCCCGAGGATTTGATTTTGAGATGATTGCTTTATGTTATGCTATTCTGGGAGGAAGAAGGCTCTAAAAAGTATTCATAGCAGTGGTCCTGATAACTCTGAGTTGTCATAAAAAGCCGTACTTCTTAATACCGGGATTTTCCCCTAAAAAAATGAATTTAATAAAATTTTTGATTATGCTGCAAAAGTTTGATGCAATATTTGTCAGATAGTTTATTTCCATGAAATGTGGAAGGAGCTTCAATTTATCAGTACCCCCCACTCAATATTCAATGGATTACCACAAGCTTGGGTCTCAGAGTCTATAGAGAGCGATCTGTCCGACTGTCCAGCCAGAGATAAGGCAAGCGATGACTTGCCCACGCCGTTTTGTCCTAACAGCACTATCCTCAGTGCCCCTCCGTGGCTCTGGTACGTCGGCTGTGCTCCTGCTAACTGACTGAAGGAGTCATCTCGAGGCACGGCTGTGTCACTGATGGGCAATGTGGTAGGCCCCTCAAGACCCGGTATCCAGTCACAGTCGTCGGATACGGCCTCTTCTCGTCGCAGCTGGTGCTTGACAGGCAGGGGCGTGCTCCCTCGCCGGAGTGGTGGCGCCGTGGTGAGAAACATACTGTACTACAATTAAACAGAGAGCAACAAAAAACATATGACCGTATACTATGAAGGAGAACAACATGTGGATTTACTGGTGGAAAACAATCTTTAAAATTCTTTTCTTCTTCCAAACATGCTAGAGATCTAACTGTCAGACTGCTAAGTATTTTCTTTTCAAGTAAATATGTTCATTATAATATCTGTTGAGAGATGCCTCCACACAGTGCCAATGTGTGCAAAGAAAAGGAATGTGATAACAATTGAGTTGAGTTTGCAGAGTGAGGGACGGAGAGGCTGATAAAAAAGGAGAACGTGAATGAATGGGCAAATCAGAGAAGAGCTGACAAGGCTGGCTTCCTGGGCTGTGAGATGAGTTCAACATATAAGGACAGGAAGGCATTGAGGGATTGTTAGAGACAGCTGGCTGACAAAGGCTTCTCCCAGTGAATAAGGTGGGGACCTGAGAAAATAGAAGAAACACAAGGTAGACACAGAAACTCTCCTGCTCTTCGTAGTAAAGGTGTAAGTGGGACCAGGAGGCGCTGACTGTACACCGCTCATGACTGCAGAATAAAACCATGTGAAAATTAGATTTCCAACCTTCGGAACACAACAAAGGAAAAAACGTGACAATGACATGTTAGAGAGTCTACATGATGTGTGTAAATTTCTGTGCCTATGCATATGCAACTACAGCACGTCAGCCATAGATGACACTCATCAATATTAATACAGCATCTAATCCAGATCCAGCAGCACCACTGGGCATATGCGGCTCAGAGTCTGATTGTGGCCAAGCTAACAACACCACTGGCAATTACTAAAGGGCAGTGACACAGAAAATGAGCACAGAAGAAGATGATGTAGAAACGATTCAGTCACATCAAAAACCTCTTTAGCAGAGTCTTGAAATAGTAGAGAAAGTTCAGGTTAAAAATATCATCATTGTCTAGTTAATCTGTTTTTATGAGCACTATTTGGGAACTCTTATTTTGATGTACAAAAGGAAGGAATAAATAAGCTGTTTGGCAATCTTGCTGTGTAAAGATTTGAGCATTTTTGGCATTGTGACAGCACCATGACTAGCTAACCGCTAGGATCTGACACTAGAAAATCCAGTATATGATACAGAGCTTCCTACCAACCCTAGGGCAATTTAACATGTTTTAAACAAGACTAAAAGGCATTTATTATGCTGCAGTTCAATATTTCAAAAACACTTTATCTGATCAAACCTGAACTGGTATTCCCTTCGGCCATTGTTCTCTAAACATGGTTGAAATACCACAGGTGGTACTCGATAAACCTTTAACAATTTATTGGTTTAATTATTTATAAGATAAACAAGCAAATATGGAGAGCAAAATGGACCTAGCACTAACTGTTTGTGGCTCTTTTCGTTATACAAGCGTAGTCAGATACTGCACTTAAGTCAGTTCAGATTCTAATCTTTAAACTTTTCGATCTATACTCGTCCTACCGAAGAGTTTCCATTGAGATTAGGCAACTTTTATTTCTAAATCCAGACTTTTATTTCTAAATCCAACTGTGGCACGCATGGTAACCTGGATTGAACCAATTCAGATATCAAGGAGGATGGAGGATGTATCTAATTACTTTAAATTTTTTGATAGTTATGGAAGGAGTACCTAACAGATAGGTCACCTCTTTATCACTCAGCTAACACAACGAAGCAGACAATCTTCAAATTAAATTGGAACCATCAATCAACATTACCTGGACAGTGTTAGACTTACTGAGTCACTACAGTCACTACTGCCATATAATATCTTTGATCTGTGTATTATGAGAATAAATTGCTTTGAAATTTGACATGCTTTGTTAATATTAATGTTGTTTGTATATTTCTATATTGTATGCACCTGCTTGATGTGTTGACTTGTTAGGGTGGAACACAGATGGGAAATAAAGTTTATAGTTGAAATGTGGTGTGCTGCTTTGTACAAAAAATCTAGGGATTGATTTTTAAAGTGATTTTTTTAAAGAAATACTTGACTATAGGATTTAATGGCACAATGTGATGTTTTGAAGAGTATTTGAAATGTACATTACTTTAGACTAACACAAAGTAATGGACTACAGTCGAATTAAAGAAAGATATGACTTCTAATATACCTTTTTCTCTTTACAAGTAAAGATAAAAAAAACACGCCTATCTTTGTATTCAGACCGCTTAACCCTGAAACCCCTGAATAAATCCACTGCAACCAATTTAATCTCAGCCTAAATCCCTTTCTTCTCAGAGGTTTGTTATAGAATACTATGAGCAAAACATTATGAAGACAATGGAACAAAACAAAAGGGTAGGGATAAAGTATGGGAAGGGGTGTTAAGTTAAGCATTAAACTGAAAACCGTTCATTCAATTCAATTCATGGGTATGTTTTTCCTAAAAAAAAAAAAAAAAAGCACAAACAATTCTGATGATGGGACGTTCAAAGAAGCTTAAAACGGGGAATTCCTGGATGAAAAGATGTTTGATGATTAAAACACTTGAAAATGTCACCTGGTTTCACCTTACAGTAGTAGAATGAATAACAGAAAAAGCATGTTCTTATGTCAAAATTATCATTACTAATATATAATTACAGTGCAGATTAAAATGGAACTCATAAAATACAAAGCATACTACCTAAGAAGTTTAGCTTATAGAAAAGTCACTAAAACAAGCAAAGAAGAGTTTTTTTCCCTTCACCCTCACATCATATTATTGTGAGGGTTTGTAATGTGGGTAATAGTCCAGTTACAATTGT
>JAUZNJ010042347.1:1461-33553 GCA_034780135.1 Jordanella pulchra | reverse complement strand
TGTATGGAGGCCTTAGTCCTCGACGCGGGCGACCCAGGTTCGAATCCGGCTTGTTGTCCTTTCCCGCATGTCTCTCCCCCTCTCTCATACCCCCTTTCCTGTCAGCCTACTGTCTAAAAAATGAGCAACTGGTGCCGCAAAAAGCTCAAAAAAAAAAAAGATATAAAATTAACATTTTTGTTTATTTTCTTAGTCTCTGAAAAAACAATGATGTTTTAGCTTTTTATTTCTCTTCGGTGGATTTTAATGCTGACAAAAGCCACATAAAGGAGACGTGATGGTACTTTAAATGTGCTTCTTGGACACACACAAAAGAAGCTTTAGCTTTACCAGACAGATATTATCTGTCTACATACTTTTATAGAGCTTCAGTTTTTAAAAACACAGGTTATCTCATGCGTAAAAAAAAAGAAAATATTTCTGAATTTTCCTCAGTGGTGGAGATTACAAAGAATTGGCAAAAACACTGATTCTGATTAATTCTATTTTTCATGCAATTTTTTTTTGAAAATCTATATATTATATTGGAGTTAGTTGCTCAGAAAATGACAAATAAGCACATAATGCTCTAACTTAGAATACTTATAAACCAGGTTAAAAAAATGTCCAATTTAAATACAGTTTATATCAAAGTCATACAAAGACAATACAAACACAAAAAAATATTAATGAACCCGGAAAGGTTAAAGCAGGAACCCATCTTTACCCTTGAGTGCCAGCTGCACTCTTGCATTGACTTGTCAAACAGGGCGCCTGTTGTCGTGTCAGCTTTATAATAAAGATAAGGCATCTAGGACATAGAAAAACGTGTCTGATCAAAGTCTTTGTGCTTGATTACTTTGGCATGCACACGTGTTGTTTACATAGAAAGTTATCGCTGGCAGGTGACCTGAAAGACAGTATAGGGTTATTTTAATGCTGTTTGTGCTGTTTACTGTGCACTTGGTTTTGTTTTACTGTAACCATGTTTTTTATTAACTTTAGTCATTTGTGTAGCGGCCAATTTATGCCTTGCACAGGGGGAAAAAATAATTTTAAATATTAAAAAAAACTTTTTTTTCTTTAATCAGTTGGGTTTTTTTTGTTTTTTTGAGTTTTTACGGCACTAATGGCTCGTTTTTCAGACAGTAGGCTGACAGAAAAGGGGGTATGAGAGAGGGGGAGAGAAATGCGGGAAAGGGCCACAAGCCGGATTCAAACCCGGGTTGCCCATGTCGAGGACTAAGGCCTCTGTACATGGGTCGTGCGCGCTAACTACTGCGCCACCTGCACGCCCGTTTTTGTTGTTTTTATAGATGTGTGACTTTATTACTTTAATATTACTAATGCTTAAAAATGGATGAAGTCACCTGTTGGTAAATCTGCTTCTCAGAATTTCTAAACACTGAAAAATCTCTTTTGTGAAAATTAGGACTGGGCAATGTGACGCATTATTATTGTGTTAATTCGTAAGACTATTATCACTGATGTTCACTTTATCGAGCAATAAAGCACGCTGCTCACATGCTTTTATTTTTGGAAAGTCTATTGCTGGATGCTGTGATGTGAATGTTTGACTCACACTCCGGAACAGTAGGTGGTGATAATGTGCAAAACAATAAGCTGGCTGCCAGACCAGCTGCTGTTTCAAATGGAAGAAGGAGAACAGCTTGCTGTTGCGCAACCGGAAGAAAAAAGGAAAACACTGAAACACCAAAGCAGAAGGGTAAAGTCATGGAGCTTTTTAATTGTTGTTTATTAACTTAACCCTTGAAAGACTAAACCATGAAATAATTGACAGAAAATTTTGATTTTTTAATATGAGTTGTCATTGAATTCTATGAAAAATTATGAAAAATAAACAGAAATTTTGTATAAGTTAAATTTGATCATTAGAATTTTATACATTAGGCATATCCGTATAATCTTTTATACATTTTCTGTTCCCTCAGATTTCTGACTTATTAAGTCGGGTTCTCAAGAGTGAAAATATCCCACTGATGATGCAGAGGTCTCAAAAATCCATGTATTAAATATGATAGACTTGGCTTTAAAGGGTTAATGTTCTTCCAGATGGTGATTATGACAGAAAAAAAGTTAATTGTAACCATTGCCAAGCAGAACCTTCTTGTTTTTTAGCTTTCTTAGTTTTCTTCACATTTTGGTATTGAACAAAGACTGTTCCTAGAAAGTTTCTGAACTGATGTTCCTGAAATATAATCTCTAAACATTTTTCAAACCGTTGAAAATTTAGATTTCATGCTTCCCTTATTGTCACAGTTTTTCTAAACATCCTTGGTCAAGGTAGTCCTGTTAAATGATTTCTTTTTATGCTTAACAAATGTGTTAATCTAGTCTTTCATGAATCCTTTTGGGTCATGTAAGCATACATACAAGCCATTTTTCATGATAGCTTCTGGAGCTTGACTTTATTCACACATATTGCTAAACAAAAAAGACTTGACTTTGACTAGTGCCCTAAAACAACTTGTGCTGACTTGGACTTGTTGCTTGAATACCTGAAAATGGACAATGGATAAACAACACCTTGGAGCCTCTCTCACGTGGTCACCAGGAAGGATAATAGGCCTTGGCAAAGTAAAATACATTTGAGGTTAAAAATTGAGATGAAGTTATGCAAATATTTGGGCTAGTATGTTTAATTTATTACCTGCGTTCGTTCGAGGAAAACAGAAATGGAAGAACCAAGTTGTTTTCCAATTAAATGGTGTATAATCATTTCACTCTGTAAATACAATCGTTCATAAATAAGACATCCAAATCTTCAATGATTGAATGTAAACTTCTTACCAGAAAATATGACATTTTCTCTTTAAGTTGTTGGACTAGTTTCCTGACAGCCCTGAATACGGGCAGTCATCAGCTCTTTAGCTCCACTTGTTTGCCCTGATAGCAACATTGATTAAACCTTCAGTAACTGTTATCATTTTTTCTGAGCCTGCCTCTCCATTTCTCTACAAATGTATCCTAACAACATCCCTCATCATCTGGATCTTCCTGAATGAATCTGGTCTCCCATATCATCAACTCGCTGGTTTTTTTTTGTTTTTTTTTTTTTCATATATCCCACGCACTTTATTTGAGGGCTGTCATTTCTGTTGCTCAAGAATGTCATGAGTCAAGTTTGTTTGTGTGTGTGTTTGCTGTTGATAAGCCATGCCCCATCCTCGCTGATTGCAGATACGTAACACACCCTCCCTGCCTTCACATGTTTCTACTCCCACCTTTTAAGGACCTAAACTCAGATCACTTTTAAATAAGAATAAAATATGTGCATTACTGTTACCTTCTAATTCTTTATCACAAACTTTAATGTGTTTTATCCAGATTATTAAATTAATTAACAGAAAAGTTAAACACCCAATTTATTTTATTTATTTATTCTTTTCAAAAGCTAGAATAAAAAGCTTGAGAACATACATCTTCATGTCTTTTCTCAGATTCTCAATCGTATTTAGGTCTTGACTTTGATCATTTCAACAAATAGATATATCCCCCAGTTCTGTGCAGCCTCTAGCCTTGTTTCCATTCAACTGACATTTGAAATGTAAGCGACCTTTTAAAAGTTCGGAAAAGAGGAAATGCGAATTTGCAGTTTTTCCGTTTGGTTTGAAGCGAATTAACCAAGCACTGCAAAGGTTTCCTACGTTTTCATTCATATTACGCATGGCTGCAGTAAACAGGAAGTAGAGGCTGCAATCTAGCACTGACCACAGATCAGTAATGGGGGACAGTTTTAATGAAAGTGTTGTCATTATTAACATGTCGGTTATTAATGGTGATGCTGTTTCCAGACATGTCTACTCGCATAATAGGAACATCCAGAAAGACTCTGACAGCAGAAACAGCTGATCAGTCATGTCAGCAAATGTAACCGTAGCTGATTGATAAAAACTGTTTTCCTTTTAAATTTTAACCCCTTTGACACAAAAGCCGAAAACAAACTTAGGCGATTTTTAAAACTTTTTGTGCTAATTTAAGGGAGTTTATTTGAATTTTGGGGGTTTCCATTAAGCTTATCTAGTGTGATACTTTAAAATGCACAATATAAAAAGCCGATGGAAACACACCTCCTAGAAGTTTTTTTTTTTTTTTCCAGGATCGCCCCATCCAACTTCCCTGCCCCTGCTGAACATGTACTTTCCCACAGCATGATGCTGCCGCTGTAGTGTCGCAGAGCTGTTCTCCGTATTACTTTGTACCTTAAATGGCTTGTGGCAAAGTATGTACAGGACTTTTCTTTTGCATTAACTCCCCACCCCCATGATTATAACACATTCAGGTGGATCATATATAATTAGGAGACTGATTTCTAACAGCAAGTGGTTCTACAGAATTTATTTTGAGGTATCAGAGTACAGGGGGCCCATTACATCAGACTTGAGTGTTATTTGGAAAACATTTTGACAACCAGGAGTCATTTTCTTCACTCCACATTAGTTGTGGTTTATCATATAGTATTTACATAGTAGTTTGTTGTTACAGAAAATAAAAAATTCAAGGAGTCTTGAGTTCTTAAACATACTTTTTAAAGGTGCATTTTTTAAATTTTTCAGAAGATTTTTTTGTTGTTTTGAAGACACATAGACATGAATCGGTTCTTTTTTGTTGTTGCATGTTTTCTATTTCAACAAGAAATTAAGCTCTTTGTTTCTCAAACATATACTGTAATCCACCTGTTTTTGTGTCTGTCATAAATCATTAGGTTAATCATTACTAAATCCACGCTGTTATGCAAGGTATTAGTGGTATCTACAAGAAACTTAATGATTATCTAATAGTCTTTATGATTACCACGTGACTGTGTGATGAATCAGCCTGGAATGTGATGTCTAACTGGAGAAACCTGGTTTCTGCAGTTTGCAAAGTCTCAGTTTCTTTAGATTGCAAATATACTTGTGGAATAATTAAAATCTGAGCTGTGTGTGTGAATTTGATTTATACGTGTGTGTGTGTGTGTATATATATCTATATATAGATGTATATAGATATATATATGAATGCAAAAGAATAAATCCTGTCCAAAACATCAAGAGCCCTCCGACCACAGGGGCAGGGTGCCACCATTTATACAATCATCACCGAAGAAGGTTAATACACCCTAATATTTTAAATCTCTTGTGTTAAATTCTTTCGTTTTAAAATATAAGGTAATACATTACTGGAGCAGGAGATCGATAGAGGGATCGGTGCGGTTGCTGCTATAATGCAGTCGCTGCACTGGTCTGTCATGTTGAAGAGAGAGCTGAGCGAAAAAGGCAGAGCTCTTGATTCATCAGTCACGCTACCCTCACCTATGGTCATGAAATCTGGATCGTGACCCAAAGAACGAGATCCAGGATACAAGCAGCAAGAAATGAGCTTTCTCTGGGTGGCTGGGTTCTCCCTTAGAGATAGGGTGAGGAGCTCTGTTATTCAGGAGAGGCTCGGAGTAGAGCTGCTTCTCCTTCACATCGAGAGGACTCAGCAGAGGCGGCTGCCCCCTGGATGCCTCCCTTGGGAAATGTTCCAGGCACATCCCACCTGGAGGAGGCCAGGGGACGACTCAGGACACGCTGGAGGGACTATGTCTCTCGGCTGGCCTTGGAGTGCCTTGGGCTCCCCCCAGCAGAGCTTGAGGAGGTGTCTGCGGAGAGGGAAGTGTGGGAGTCTCTGCCGAGACTGCTGCCCCCACGACCATATCCCGGAGGAAGCAGAAGCCGACGAGTACAAGTAGTTTGGTCAGAATGGTACAAAAAAGTTTCACACCAAAACCTAAGCCTAAGGTCCATGGACCTAATGCCTAAACCTAATTCAATCTTTGGTTTATCCCCTCCCTTGAAAGCTCCCTGACACTGGTGGTATATAAACCTAAATCTGAGGTAAATGTTTTTAATGTGACTTCATCACTGGGACAGACTTCTGCTGTGTACTTCTGCGTTGATTCAAAAAGGGTGGCGCCCCTGAAGTAAACCAACCCGCCGAATGCATGTTAAATTAAATTCTATTAACCGTTTTAATTGCGGTTTTCTCAAGCCATATTTGAAACAACAAGCAAATCTAAATGGGACTCTGTGCACAGGCGGTGCTCATGGAAATGCAGTGTTGCAGTGTTTTCTCATCGGTTCATTCGTGACCAAAGTCACTTCAGAAAGGTGTTACATATGGAGAACAATGTTTTAAAGCTGCTACAGCACATTCAAACCCACAGTCTTCAGAGCAGACAAAAAACTGATGTCTCAATGAAGAAAGGGAAGATAGAAAAAAACAGAATACTTGATAATGACTGGTGTTAAACATTTTATGTAGTTTGGATGTGTATAAGGGTTATTTACATTTTAAAAGCTGTAAATCTAGTTTAAGTAAACTTTAGCATTCCTTACTCTGCATTAATCATATTAAATATAATTTTCTAACAACCAAATTGGGGCTCGTCAAAAATAATGATTAACCAGTAACTTTGGAAAACTGCTAGCCACAGTGCCCAGTGAGAAACAAAGTTAATGTTAAGTCATGGTTGCAGCACTTTCTAGATCTATTGGCATCCCTGGGGAAAAGTGTCAGAATCCTTCAAATAACCAATGTCTTTTTGAAGCACTTTAATCACTCACTTACAAGCTTTTGACTGTTGAATATTTAGTAGTAATACATTAAGTCTATTAGGTTTACAATCACATAATGAAAACCTATATGTATTAAGAAATATAACAAATGTTATTTTTATATAATCAGCCAAAATTTCCAGGAGCTGATTAGTCATTAATTATTTTTTTTATTTTTTGTTTTCAATACATTTAACAACATGCTTTCTTTTTAACAGTCACAAGATGAGAAAGACAAGAGTGCATCCCAGTTAAGTAAAGGTGAATTAAAGATTTTTCAGTCAGACAACAGCTATTTGCCCAGAATTATTCTTATGGAAAGTCTAAAAATATTTTAAAACCTAAAAAAAATGAAATCTATGACAAAGCTGAATCAAGAGTAGATTTTCTACCACCCCTGATGGCAATTAACAATAAACGATAATTAAGACAGATGGAAAAATCTTCAAAGCTTACTGGTGCAGAACAACAGCAGAGGGGCAGCTCGGTGTGACCGACTCATCAAAACAACCGTTCGATTATATCTACATACCATGGGAAAGCCTTTTCCTTCCTGCAAACATAAACACAAAGGTGTGGAGTTTGCTAAATGCTACTAGAACTGGGACCAGTACGATAGTCAGATGAGAATAAGATTAACTTGTTAGGCAACAAACCCTTCATGTGGGTTTAGGTACGTAAATACATACAACAACACTTCATTTTCCATATTAAGTATATATGACGATCTGTTATGCTGTGTTGCCTGTTTCTTTTTCAAAAAACACTGAGTTAATGACATTATGAACTCTGTCATACCACGGCATTTGAAATGAAGATTCAGGGGTCTATAACAGTAGATATAAAATGGGATGATTTCTCCAGCTGAATGATCCAAAACATAAAACTAAATGAACGCATGTCAAATATTATATCCCTCACAGAGAAAAATGGAACTAAAAAGCTAAATTAGATGTCTTTAAATAAAAACAAGAGTCATTTTTACACATCTCTACCAGGGTTTCCAGTACACCTAGAGTCACATGCAATAACATTACCTTCTAATCCAATCCTGGCACCACACATTACCATTATGTGATGCAGAACACTTTGTGCTTTTAGACTTTGCTGATATTCTAAAAAACAAAACAGAAAAAGAAGATCCACATGTACAAAGCTTGTTTTTGATGTTTGGTAGACTTGGCCTTGGTTACTTTGAAATGTTGGAACAGTTGTAATAATCCACTGCCTGGGGACGATGGCTCATCCTTTAAGGCTGCCGTTCTGTTACTGATCAACCACATCACACAAAGTGTATGACTCTCAGTAAGTTAAACACTTTCCTGTTTATGTTATCTTTGGTGAACACCTGTCATTTTAATTAGATATAACTTTTTTATTTTCTGTGCATATTTTTACTCTACCATTTCTTTAAATAACATGTACACCTTTAAAAGTGAAAAACAGAATCTGTTTTTCTCCAAGTATATCTCTTTGTTTGTGTACTGGCTTATGTTATCTGTTAAGTGGTTGTCTTGAATAATAGATGCAGTCCATGACCCTTAAGCCTGTTAAGAACTTCTTCAACCTTCCCTTTGCAGGGTTTTACAGCCATAAAACAGAGGAGGTATCCAGTCTGTGTTGAAGATATTTGAGATCATAACCCAGCTGTGTCAGCTCTTAAAAATAAAGATAATAGGTAACTAATGGAGATGCCTTTAACAAAATTAACTGAATCACTTTGCTGGTAGTTTGTTTTACATTTAGGCCTTAGGCAGAAATGTAATGTCTTGCATGAAATGGGGATCAATTGTCAGTAAATGTTCTCAGGCCTCCAGAAGGAAGATTGCAGCTTATAAATCTGGTATGAGATTTAATTATGGCCTTAAATTAATTTGAACCATTTTACCGAACAGTGAATCACCTTCAAGTGTCAAGTTTGCTGAAAGCAGACAACAATAAAGACTTCTGCAGAATTGGTCTTTGAACTGATGAGCCTAAAACTAAATTATTTAGAGACCTGAACAGTGGAATCTATGGAGGAGCTACTATGATCGAAATAAGGTGGGAGATTCTGTTAACAGGACAACAAATCAGGACAATTTATCAAGCTTCTATTGAAGATTGACTTGTCTTTGAAAGCACAGGAGCCATAAAGGGTCTGATTCTCTGTCATGTCAATGTGTCAAACATGTAAAAGCAAGTGTTTGTGCAAAATAAAGTAAATAGAAAGATGTTCAATCCTTTTAAGGTTTTTATTTGTAAAAGAGAATGAGGAAAACATTGAAATACCTTTCTTTTCACTTTATACTCAAAAAGGATTAAATGAGATACCTAAAGATTTTAGAGTTAAGGTTGTAACCTGATAAAAATGAAACAGCCCCATTAAAGTAAATACTTTTGCAAGGCTCTGTAACTGAACTTTTTTTATTGCAGTATCTCTCAGTCTCTCCATATATACAGGACTGCTACAAATTTAGAGAAAAAGTCCAGAACAATTAAGTCAGAATTATGTGAGACTTCTTTGTTAGAAATTTCAAATGCATGTAGATTTACAGTTGAAATGTCAAATTAACTGATTTTGACCAACCTATTAAAGGAAGTTTATATGGGCTTTTGATTTTTCTGCCATTTAATTTGCATCCATCAAATTAAGTACTCTGTTAAGTATCAGTTAACACATGATCCACAGGCCTGCATGGATCTAATTCTGCAATCTGGATGGGATGGAAGGCTTGTGATCAGTGGAAAGAGGGATCAGTTTTGCACCAGAAGGGAAGGGAAGAAAAGAAAAGGGAGAGAGAGAAGTCAGGGAAAGGGGGAGCATATTTTCTGGTCATGACCTTTTTCCGAGGATTTCCCACAGTCTGATTGTAGGCAATGAGTGTGTGTGTATGTGTTAGTGTGTGTGGACTGGACATCCAAACGACACTGCAGAACGATGCACCCAACGCAACAAACGTACAACTTGACTCAATTGTAAACTTGTTGTGTGTTTCATCAAGACAATGACTCTCAAACACCCAATGAGGTTGATTATCTGCTGTATTATTCAGTGGGTTGTAGACTGCTGTGTTGTAGTAAGCCCAGGTTGGAGGTTTCCTCCTCCTTCACTGCCCCCAGTCGATGAGCTGAAGGCTCCCTTAGAGAAACCCAGAAAATCCATGAACAGAGGCTCTAGAAGTGCTTTTAACAGCTGTGTGTGCATGTCTGTGTATTTCTCGAGTATGACGCAGTGGCAGTTGGAGTGTGCGTCACCACTCCTGTCAACTGGCTACACACCACAGAAACGCTTGAACGACCAAGTGAGGACACAGATTGGTTAGTGCTCAAGAGGGTGAATCTGAGGTTGTGTTGTTGATATCCCTGTCAGATCTTATCATAGATATCCTTGTATGCCCTCAGACTGATGGGTCTCAAGTTTGACCCAAAACCCAGGAAGCCATGCACCAGGAACCCTGCAGATGGATAATTGAATTTATAAATGTTTTTGTTTATATCAGCTATAGGAGGTAGGGGGATAAAGGCAAAGCTAGTAAGGAAGTCCCTTTTGCTGAAATAATGGCAATGATGAGGGAAAGGAGGAGGGATTGATGTAGACATGGGAGGGCATTTGAAGGAGGACTGTGTGAGAGTTTCGTCCCTCGGTTCCATCAGCGTGTCCAAATATGGAGGCTTCTGCTATTGTTGAGCCTTGTTCTCAAGACCCACCAGTGACCAGGGAGAAACTGGAGAGGAAGGAGCTGGTGTGTGGGTGTACCTAAAAAAAAAAATAAATAAAAAGGAGCATTAACAGTAGAGGAGAGTTTGTTCGAAATGGCCAAGGAGCACAGAACTAGACACATTACCTGACCAGTGAAAGTATTGAAATTTAAGCCTTTTTAAATCAAACAGAGGAAAGCTGAACACATAGAAGTACTTGCAAAGATAAAAAGCAAGTTAAAAACTATTTTTGGTAGTATGAGTTGTTTATTTTCTGACTCGCATGAGCAGCAAGTTGAAAGTGCAGAATTAAAGGACAACATTGGTATTGCCTCTCCTGGGGCCTTGTGTATAAAGTTTCAGCACAATGTTAGAAGATTTAAGTAATTATGATTTTTTTTCTACACACAAAAAAACCTGCTATTTTACGCATAAATAAGGATGTACAAAAATGTATCATGAACTTTTGAAGCTACCATGCAGACTTTTTTAATTAACAGTAACATACTAACAAGTACTAATACCCACCCAAATGTACTGAAATTGATGACACTGGTCCCAATTAGCCTCACACATTGATGTTTATTGTAAAAAATTGTTTTGTTTCAGTAATGTAATACACACATGTCTGTGCAGTGAGGAAGTTACAATCTATAGTTATGCTCAAAGGGTCGTTTTTACTCTTAACCGAAAAAGATTGTGGCAGATCAGCAGATTGATTTGACAAAACTCAGGTGTTGCTCAACATCATAGAAGGAGCGAATCCTGTGAAGTTAATGACTCATCACAGTTAGCTGATTGTCCTTAGATTTAAAACCTTAAAATAATCTTATGAAATTATTATTTCATGCTAATTCCCATTTGAGTTTAGAAAGCGCACTGGTTAGCGCTGTTGCCTTGCAGCAAGAAGGTTCTGGGTTCAATCCTGGGGCCTGGGGTCTTTCTGCACTGAGTTTGCATGTTCTCCCCATACATGCGTGGGTTCTCTCCAGGTTCTCCGGCTTCCTCTCACAGTCCAAAAACATGACTGTTAGGTTAATTGGCATCTCTCAATTGTCCCCAGGTGTGAGTGTCTGTTGGTTGTGCATCCTTGTGTGTCTATGTGTTGTCCTGCAACAGACTGGCGTCCTGTCCTGGGTGTACCCCGCCTTACGCCCATACCAGAGATAGGCACCAGCCCAACAGCGACTCTGACGGATGAAGCAGGAGAAGATGGATGGATGAATGATTATGACCCTGAGATACCACTCTTGACTTTATTTCTCAACAGGGCAGCTTTGGAGATTTTTTTTCACGTCTTTATAATCTCCTTAATGATGTATAAGCAAGACAAATATGGGTCCATGTCCTGCTTGGTGGGCAGGAGCAAAACAAATAAGGTCTCTCTTATGCCATATTTATAGCCAAGATAAAGAGGAATACATGGAAAAAATGTCCTTTGATAAAGAAGAATGCTAAAAGATAAATTCCAAATTGACTGAACTGCTTTTGTTTTAGACAAAGTTGTGCCGCTACTGAGTTGTCTTCAGCCTATGGGGACTAGTTTTCCTTAAATTAAAGGTTGGCTTTCCACAAAATGACCAGTACCTTATTGGTCCTATTGCTGAGGTTATCCTCTATTCATACTCCCACACAAGTTCACGTTTTTTTGTGTGGGTCTAGAAGGGAGGCAGTGATCTCTGGATTACTGGGGATGAGTTTGATCATGTGATTGTAAGCAGCCACAAGGTGAAAGGGTATTTGTCAGGAAGTGCAGTCAGAGATGCGATGACCCTCCTGGGATCATCTAAAACGTCAATTTAAAGCTGTATTAAACATGTTTTATTTAGTACACAATTATTCCAAATGCTGTTATCCTGGTTTAGGTGTGCTGATTGGTAGGCAAAAGTGAGCAAAGCTTTAAACAATCCTGCCTGCCTTTTATGAGTGTTAATAGTTTCATGTAGATAGTTTGCCCTGTGGTTTTAGAGGAGCATTATTCTGCTCTGTTGGGTCCAGTAAGTGGATGGTCTTTGAGTGTACATGTGGAATGTGACGACTCAGCTGCACTTCCTCTTAATTCTCCCTCGGTTTTTACACAGATGGATGGATTGATTTGTTCACTACCCAGCTTTTCCTATTCCTCCTACTGCAGGTAGGGACATATGCATGTAGTGGTAATCTGCTTAAAAGATTGTATCCCAATTTCCTGCGGTTGTCATCAAACCCCAGATTGATCTATGAGCTAGTTTTCCCCAAATCACAAAGACTTGTGTGTAAAATATTCCTCTTGGGATACTGACACTACCTAGTTCCATCATCAAACGAATGTTACACAAAGATGACTAATTTCAAGTAGTTTCCAGATTATTTAATATAAGTAGGGGAAAATGGCTCTCCAGCTTAACTTTACATTAAAATATAACTCTGATTGATCTAAAATTTAAATTGATAGTGACTTAAAATATTTTCTTGGTTTATTCTCATCAATAACATCCAGACATAATTACTGACACATCTATAGCATAGAAAAATGTCTTAGAGTCTGTCTCACAACACAGAGTAGGCTAAAGTATTTCAAAAAGCAATGCACCACACCCTACAACTTTTGGACACAACATTATTGCAATATACAGGTTTAAAAGGTGTTGTAAAGCCACTTCTACACCTTTGGAATTCCAGGAAAACACAATGAGAAACAAAATCCACATTTTAAGGAAACATTTGACCTTTCCCCAAGTGACTGGTCTGACATAATAACTCCAGGAGTGGATTTACTCATCCAGGAGATGAACAGAACCCAGAGCAACTTCTAAAGAACAACAGCAATGCTGGGCAAACATACCATCTATGGTAGAGTTTCAAGGAAATAACTGCTGATAAAAAAAAAAGAATATAAATACCTGCCTAACATTTACTAAAAGAAAAAAACATTCTGAGGGTACATCAAGATGTATATTTGGGAAAATATTCTGCAAATAAAAGGTCCAATTCATTTTAAGGTGTCATTATATTATTTCTGGCGTGAAACTAACATAGCTGTTCACGTACAGTGAAACAAGGGGTGGTAGTATGATGCTCTGTGGCTACTTCATTATGCCACGGCCTGGATGACTTATGTCTAGTGTTTGGCCCAAAAATCATGGTGTTTGCCATCAAGCTCTGTAGGAAAATGCCCAAGTATTACATTGTGACCTTAAGCTCAAGTGCTTCTGGGCCATTGAACAGGATACTGATCCAAACAAACAGCAACAAGTACAACTTTGCATAGCTAAGAAAAGACAGAACAACAAAAAAGATAAGAAACAAAAATGGCTAAGTCTATGTGGGAACATGTATGGCTCCCCCGAGTTGTGCACTGTTGGCAAAGAAAACCAGAGAACAAATGCTGATGCCGTCACCCATAAGAAGATGGCTAGTTGGGGGTCTCTGGTCAGCATAAAAGTAATGCCTCTGCATAGTTTCCTATTTGCCTCTACAGTCATGGATGACAGATTGATGCTCAGTTTGTTAGACAGAGCTCACTGTACTAATTTGCACACACTGAATCAGAGAAAAGAAATGTACTGGTGTGAAATGTCAGCCAGCGGTCCCTAATAATTGCTATGATGTAGAGGTCTCATTTGGCATCCAAGATGATGTTGTCAGGGTTGGTTCATGGCTGCTTTTTGTGAGCACAGCTGTTTTTGAAGTATTGTTCATACGAAGATCAATTACTTGTCTAGAGATTATAAAACATTAGACAGAAAGCATGCAACTCTAATATATTGTTTGATGGAAGACTTTTCAATCAAGTGGATCAGTTGGACATGGGTAACGCTTTATCCTCAGTCAAACTGAATTTTGAAACTGTTTTTGTCAAAAAAAAAAAACAACTGTCATACGTCTTTGTTCACTTCTTAAAGCCTTGATGTACCTTAGTACCAAGAGCCTTGCGTAGTTCCTCTCTTAGATTTGTCCCTATTTACATTCATAGTAACAATGAAAAGGTTTTAAACTGGAAATGTGACAAAGACAATGATCTAAGTTTGTCTGTCTACCGTCTGCTTTGAGGAGGACAGTAAGACGTGGGAAAAAATAAACTCCACACCTCACTGTTTGAGGTCTAAATCACAGTTCTGCTTTGGTGATCAGCAAGCATGCAAACATGGTGTCTAAACAGGATGCCTACAAAAAAGTTTTTGTCCTACCATCACAAGCATAATATTACAATCATACCTTCTCCAGCAGAGAAATCTATTTGTAATTGGCATGGCCTTGATCGTGAGAGTGGGACTTCCTTGCTACTGAAAAATATTTTCCTTTTTGACATCTAGTGCATTCAAGCAAATGTGGAAGGTGCATTGGAAAAATGTTGTTTTTTTTTCTCTGTAAAGATGAGTATAAGAAAGACTTTAGGGTCTCTTGGGACAGATCACTTTGGTAATCAGAATTTATCTGGGGGCAAGGTTATGTATCAGCACTTGTTACAGTTTAAAATAAATAAATATTTCCCCTAGTTGGACATTTAATTTGATTTTCATTAAAACAGATGAGATCATTCTTAACAACAGACACTAGCTTTGTTCGCTCAAAGAGATGTGAAAAACATAGGTGTAATAGTTACTAATGTTGGACAAACTAAAAGCATCTTTATTACACTTTACTGTTGGTTGGGGAGGTGTTTTTATTGCCTGTGCTGTAAAGGTTTTGAATGCCCTCACATGTGAAGGTTTGTTTTCCAATTTTATGGCTGATAAAGAAAGTAAGTTGAAGTAGACCTAGATGAGAAGACATACTGAGAATACAAGGCCTTTAAAGCAAAGCACAGATGCTTTTTTTACAATCACTGAACCTTTTGACCCTCTTCTTTCCTCTTTCTTGTCTTTGTGTTTACAACTTGCCAGCCTTTTCTCGTGTTTTGAACAATGAAAACAGTCTGAAATAATCTGCTTTGGCACAAACAACTTTGCATACTTTAATTAAAGCTATGTTTGATCATCTCTGTCTTTTAGCTTATTTCCTTTCAGGTGTCACCTTGGCGAGTCATCTATCTCCATCTAACCCTGTAATCTACATCTTTTTCTGTCACACAAACTTACTTAATGTCCCCCATCCATAAATTTCCTCCTTGGTCTTCCTCTAGACCTCCTAACTGGCAGTTCTTGCCTCAATATCCTTCTGCCGATGTACTCCCTATCGCCTGTTTGTAACTGTAAATCTCGTCTCTGGCTTTATTTCCAAAGCATGTAACATGAGCCTACCCCATTCTCCTCACTCCAGAAGAGACCCTTAACATCTTTATCTCTGTTAGCTCCAGCTCTGCATCCTGTCTCCTCTTCAGTACCTCTGTCTCTAAACCATAAAACTTTACCTGTTATCCCAACTGTGGCAGTTCTTTGAATTTTTTTACTGGGGTGGCCAAGGGATTTTCAGAGGTGGCTACATTATCATGGTGCCTGACCACTTGCGGTTCCAGAAAATGTTTATAGAGACGCCTAGGCAAGGGCCAATACGCACTGGGAGATGACTGAAAACGAATAGGCGCCCAAAACATCGTATAGTCAATCTATATTGATCAAAACAAACCAAAAAGAAAATGAACACGCACATATTTTCAAAATTAATCACTGAAGATGGACCAGATTTTTATCACGGTCCTTGGAAATAAAGCTATGTGCGTATTTATGCATTAGTGCAGTTTAAATGAATTTATGGTTCTACATAATATACATATTTAAAATGGGTTGAGCAATTTTCTTTATCTATAGAGAAGAATCCTAGGTGACTGTAGACACAAACTCTCACCTAGAAAACCTAAAAACTAATCCATAAAAATTCAGTATTAGTTCTTTTTATTTGTAGTATATTGTGATTCATTTTTTTGCTGACTTTTTCTATTCAGTTTTTGGTTAATATACCAGCGTTAAAATGTCAACGGATAGGTATTGCTGTTGCCTGCACGGTGGAGCCCATGTATCAGGAAGGATCTTGGTTTGATCTCCTTCTTGGGGTCTTTTCTGCATGCAGTTTGCATGTTCTCCCGGTACATGAGTGGGCTCTTTCCAGGTACTCCAGCTTCCCCCCATGTTCCATGAATGTTAGGTTAATTGGCTTCTCTAAATTGTGTGAGTGTGTATACGTATTTTGGTTGTGTGTCTTTGTGTTGCACTGTGACAGACTGGTGACCCGCCTTTCACCCACAGACTGCCAGAAGTAGACACCCCACCACAACCCTGATGAAATAAGCAGGAGAAAATGGATTGAAGGTATCAGTGCTGCCACCATCAGGCAGGGGTAGGGGTAGCGACTGGGGTGGCCAATGATTGGCTGCAAACCACCTCTGCTTTCTAACCTACAGCAGGGACAGTGTGCAAGATGTACACCCCCTGGTACTTTCTCCCCCCGTTTTAAACTGCTTGGACACGCTCCTTTACCTCTTTTGCAAAGTCACCTTTGCTTTGGACTGTTGACCAAAGTCCCTCTTCTATGGTCCCTCACATGTATTCTCTCTTGTTCTGAATAACCTTCATTGCTCTTCTTTCCAGGGTAAATCACCATCTCTCGAGCTACTTCTCCAGCTGCTCTCACCACACTCTAATGATGCCATGTTTGGTAATAAGTAGAATAAATCTCCCTCTGTCAGAGCTCTTTCACTGTTTAATGCTGCTTTTATCGTAAATGAAAAATGAGAAGCTGATATGTTTTCATTACCAGACTTACCTGGAATAAAAGGACTTGGCAATTTGAGACTCCATTATGATTTTATAAAAACATAAAATTCATCATAAGAAAAATTTGTACATTGATTCTATTTTCACATTCTCTTCATAATTTTTGCAAGAAATCAAAGAACATTAATTTCAGAATAGATGGAGAGTATAAATAATCTTGTTTTTTTGTTTTGTTTTGTTTTTTTTTAATCATTGCGTGATTTATGCTCCAGCTATAATAGAGTTTAGGGACAAGTTTTGGTACATTGTGTTTTTAAAGCGTAAAACATTTGTGTTTTTCTGAAATCTGCAAATTTTGTTTAAGTACAAAAATATCAGCATACTGAAATGTTTATATATCTTTTAGACAGTATATAAATGGCTGAATGTGGTTTGCCAAATCCTTACTGACCGTGTAGACTAAACATTGGATTATGACATTGACTCTGTGACCTTTTACTCGCCTTTGAACTCTGGGCTCTTGATTTCAAAACAAAATAAAAGATTCAATCAATTCTTAAAGGAGGACTTTCAACTCCTGAAGGAAAGCAAGTTTAGTTATGAAGTAAGATTTATAATAGTGTAGTATTATTTATCTATAGTAAAGGTAATCCAAAGTGGTTTGCAGGACAACAAAGGAAAGACAAAACCAGAAGAGCAAAAAAAGAAGAATTTTGTCAAAAGAAAGCTTGATATGTCATAAACTTAAAAGCAGTAAATAAATAAAAAAACAGATTTAAAAATAAAGATATCAGCAGTACATTTTAATCTGACTAGATTTATATCCCATTCAAACCTGGTTTCCATCTCACTCTGAAAACAGGCAGACAGTTTGCTTGTCATATTTGATGAGCTGCTGGAAACAAAATGATGCCTTTTTGGTGGTTCAGGAGTGGCTTAATCCACTGAAAGTGATACTTAATGTTCTGGACAGGTGTGTGTGTGTTTATATTTTAGCTCTTGAAATTCTGAGCTTTTTCTCAGTGTGTGAATTTCCTCCAAGCTATTGACTTTGCTTCAAAATCCTCTCAGAGCTGTGGCTCTTCCTATTACTTGTCAACCTTTTTTGACCACTTTTTTTTCCTTCCACTTAATTTCTCTTGTAATGCACTGTACATATGTGCACATATGTGTTATAAATCTAAGATCTCATTTTCTGAATGGAATTACAGGAATAAGATATTCCAATAGATTTGATTTTATTGAGATGTGCCTGTATTTTTAGTGATAGGTGATACATATTGTCTGTAAAAGCCTTATGCATTCCTCTTGTCCTATTGGGCTTCAGGAAGTTTGATCATTCAAGTAATTAGGACTGGAAATGGGACTGCATCCACTGATTTATTAGTTTATGCATATAAAAAGCCCTCAGTTCATTTTTACTGTTTTTAAAGTACAAAAATGTTACTAAGAAAATACTAAGTGTCTTTCAGAGCAGGTTATAGGGGCTTTTAATCATTTTTATATCCATTTATCCAAATTGTTCTCTTAATAAAGTCATTTGGAAACATTTTCAAGACAAGGTTCTATGTGAACCTTATCACTGGTACAGCTGTGCGTTATGGGCCCTGTGTTTATTGAAGAGGTAACTCTGTTATTACTCAAGATTTAGACGTATTCAGGCACCAGACGGTGAAGGAATGAAAAATATGTGATGCGTGTGTGTTTGATCCATCCAAAAAATGCTGCAGATATTCTGTAGTACACAAACTAATATATAAATACACCCAGCAAGCGTCAGATTGACGCACAAATGTTTTACATACACGTAGGCTGGGGTAGTTGTTGGTCGCTCCTGAAGAGGCTTTAACATTACCGCATTTTTTAAATCTTCTCTTGTTTTAAAAAAAAATTACAAACTATCAGCAGTATCTGGCAAATCCTTGCAAAGAAAGGATCCCACCTAAAGCACTTTTTTTTCAGTTTTTGTCATTTCATTATAGAGATGCCCCTCTGAGCCAGAGTTATTTCCTTGGGGTTGGACTGAGGTGGGTTCTTGCTCTTCCTTTCCTATTCTGACCAGTGGGTGGACTGAGCTGCAGTCTGTCAGAGGGACCTGCTGCCTTGATCTCCCTAAGGCCGTCTGATTGCTTAGGGGGGCTGGGAGTTGCTAATCCTATGTTTCGGCTAACTTGCCTCCACACCGAGCTTATGACTGCTCTGTGGATTCCCCTCTGGTGTCTGCATGCCTGGAGCTGCTGTGGCTTGGGCAACAAAACAACAGGTTCCTAACTTTAACAAATTCAGCTTTTATGTTGCAGTCGGATTGACCCTTGGCAGCTATTTATAAAGTTGATTTAGAGAATGCAAGAAACTTACTACTTTCATCAATTCACTGTCCTGCAGGTGTATTCGGTTTTCCACCACATTTTTTTTCTTCCACTAAGCTTTCAACTATGCTCCGGGGCTGCGCTCTGAACAGCTAAAAGCTTTAGTAAAAGACCTTTTTTTGGCTGTCTTGTGACCTTTTAGACTGCAGGTGATAAGTAAAAGTAATAAGAATTTTAACTTTTGTGAATGAAATTGCTCAAATTTTTTTTTCACTTTTTAACAGTCCCATCTTATAGGAGAATGATGAGAATGAATGAATGAATAAGCTGTTTTAGATGAGGTGTTCTTTCAATTTTTAATGAAGGTTGCATTACATTTTCCTGATGCTCCTCCGGTTGTCTCTAAGCTGTCAGGGACAGATATGTTAGCCGAGGCCAGCTAGCCGGGTTACTGTGTGTTTGGACAGGCTGATAGCAGTTGGCTACGTGCCACCTCTCTAATCCTCTGTTTGTGTATTTCCTTGTTGGCTCTACACTAGTGTGAACAGACCAGAGCCCTGGGCTGATATGCAAACAGCGTTGGTGAAACACCCAGTGTTGCATTACTGTCTATTTGTCAGCATGTGTCTGCATCACCAGGGCTGCCTGATGAAAGTAAGGGCCAGTGCCTTTTTTTCTCCAGTCGTCACTGGGTAGCATCCTGGACAGGTTGCTGGTGTATCAGATGGCAACATATGGATATGCAGGACGAACATCCATGCCTTCATGTGAAATTACAAGAACAAGTACAAGTAACCTTCATATTTTTTGGACTGTGTTAGGAAGCCAGAGGATTTGCAGAGAACCGATGTCCTGGTGAAAGCTCCAGGGCTTAGTCTGACTGTGTAAAAATGTGTGTTTTTATGCGGTTTGTGTGTTATTTCCTCTATTTTCACAAATCTGGTGAAACAAAACAAGTGATTTTTCATATTCATGAAAAACATACCAGAATATATCATAAACTGAGATCTGGCTGATGGATTGAAAAAAACAACAACAACTCTTTGGGTATATTTACAAATGTTATAGCCCTGTCTTTTCTACAGTGTACAAAAATGGGCATTGAATTAAGCATCAAAAGTTTGTCCAATTTGAACAGAACTTGGTAATCTTATGAACCAATGATAAACTGAACAGATGTCCTGGTTTGTGTGGGACAGTGTTGCATTTTTCACTTCTGTCCCACATATAAAGTTCAATCATTGCTACAACAAGCAGCTTCTATGCTTTTCTTGTTTGTTGGATGTTTCATCTTTGTACTATTTGGGTAAGGGCATAACAATTAATATTAAAAGAAAGAAAAGCTGTTAAAACAAGTGTTAAAGGCTGGTCAAGAAGCCTTTGATCATAAGTCAATGGTCGGATTGAATTTAGTTTGGAGCCTAATCTTTTTGTCACCAAGTGTAAATCATTCATCATTATGGCTCAATAGAGCCACAGCAGTAAATGGGAGCAGGTAAAATATGTCCACTCATTCCACAGAGAGGGTAATAAAAGTACACTTGCGAGTTATTTATTGACTCATCTTTTTAGCACATTTGGATTAGACTTTAATCTCTCACTTTGCCTTGGTTTAAAGTAATAAATTAACCTAGTGAGCTTGCCAGCCATAAATTAGGGAGATTTGGTGGAGAATTTCCGATTATAAAATTCTGTATCCACCACTTCCTGGATAATAAAAGAAAGGTAACACACATAAAAAGAAACATTTCTTTAAATAAAAAAAGAGAGCACCACGTGCAGCATCACTGGAAAATCACTAATACGTCAAACATGGTAAAAATTGTTCAGGTTTTAGGACACACCTATGAATCCCATTAAAAGGAAGCCCCACTAAAAGAAATGATACTCTTTTATGAAAGAGATTTTTCTTTATCTAATTCTTTCTCTTTTTCAAATTGTACCAGATACACCAGCCTAGATATTCCTGCTTTATCTATCGTATCATTTTATAATGTAGATGTTTTGATAACTTGTGGAACAATTCATTAATCTTACTTATTATTTGTATGTGCAAAACTCTTAAGAATCCTGTCTATAAGTATGAATCAATTAGATTTTGACTGGAGGGGGTACCACACTGTATTTTTTAGACCGTTTTTTTTATCTTAGTCGCATTGGCTACCATGAAATGTTTTTTCAAGTAAAAATAGTGGTACTTCACATTAATATTATTACACAAGTAAAAGTAAACACTACTATGCAGTGAAACATACTCTTACAAGTACATCATCAAAAACCGAACGTACTACCAACCTCTGTTGGCTCTTTTTAATTTAAATGCAATAGAAAATGATGATCTTTTTTCTTTATTCTGTTTTCCCTATAAAAAAAATAAAATCCAGTGCAGTACATATATAATTTAACTTTCTTTGGGATTAATAAAGTATTTTTGAATTGAATTGAATATCCAAACACACATTTCACCTGAGCATACAATTCTCCTGGTAAAACATGGTGGTGGTAGCATAATTCTATGGGAATATCCTCTCTCCATCCAGGATAGGAAAACTTTCCGAGATTAGAGGAAGAGGCATAAAATGTTTGCAAGGCTCTGAATGGTATCTTTTGCATAGCGACAACTATCTGAAGTATTTTCAAGATGATAAATTATTTACCACCTGTTCTGCTGAAATCAGAGTAAATCAGTAAAATCTCTGTCTTTACTGTTTGAGTATTTGATGACTGATTAATGTCACAGAAATCTATGGACGGATATGAAAGCAGAGAGCAAAATTATCAAGCAGCTGCTATGTTCTTTGTTTGCTTGTCAGTGTCAACAGGTACGTGAAGTCATTGAGATTGTCTTTAATTTATGCATTTTATTCATAGATCAACCATTTATGTGTTTGCTTAATGTATGATTATAAGTGGTATGGGGGTTCTGGCATGTAGACCTAATGACTTTACCGGTGCTCCATCATCATTTACCCTTTCTAGGGGTGTCCCAATGCAACCTGTTCATTTCAGATACGATACTGATTTTGCATGTTTTTGAGAATTGACCTGATACAATATTAGCATGAATCATACTGACTTTTATTATGATTTTACACTGTAGACTGTTAGAAAAGACTTAGTCAAGTAGTATTACTAAAACAGGGAACAAAAGTCAAAAGCAAGACATGAAAACAACTGATAAAATTAACCAATGAGTTACAGAAACTTTTAACAGAAGCAGAGTGTTTCTATTAAAAGGAAAATATCAGAGGTTTTAGCTGCCAGTTTTTTGGGAGGTAATATTGCACTGATATCTGATAATATTATTTGTTCGGGACATCCCGTTCCATTTCTGAGTATGATGCTGAATATTTTTTATTTTTATGTAATGATAAATGACCAACAAAAAAAAACAATGAAATGAAATAATTATGGACTTCTAAACAGGAAATGCTGTCTGCCTTTTCCTTTTCCCCTAGGAATGAAAACCTACCTGATCTCAGGACAGAAGCTGGATCATGATGTCCCATATGGCTGCTCTCAGGGTGGGGAATTCGTAGGGGTCAATGTTCCCTCCTGCCCTCAGCCTTGTACACCCGACCTCATCCACAGAGCGCCGCAGGCTGCCGAATCCCTGCTGCCTCAAAAACCATTGGACAGAACTGTGGTGAGAATATTCTCTCTTTGCATCAACTCACTTTTTGGGATTTTGATGAATTTGAAACCTTACGCAAGTATGGTTTGGAGACTCAATTTTACAGGTTGAATATTAATATTAGCATCCAAAAAATAATTTCTGACACTTGAAGTAGAAAAGGCAGCAAAGATTGCATTCCAAGCTGACCTTTGCTATTCATTTTACAAACACAGGGCGCTGGCTATATGACAGCTTTAGGTAGGAGTGCACAGGTTTTCTGTATTTACACCAAAGATTAGAATAGAAATGTTTTAGATCATATAAAAAAGCATATTTAATCCACAAAGCTAGAAAGATTACATCTGTTAAATAACCTATTGATTGCAATTATTATAATGGTGTTCAATTTAAAGTGTAGTTTCCAAATCGGTCTACAAACACTGATTTTAAAACCACATCATCTTGATTAGGGTCATGTTTTTTTGTTTTGTTTTTTTTTTCACAAAACAAACAGAGTTTACTAGCCTTTTTTTTAACCAGCTGACTAGCAGTGCACAGCAACAGGAGCAGGAGTCCTCTGCTGTGTGTCATCA
Organism: Jordanella pulchra; assembly: GCA_034780135.1. NCBI lineage: Eukaryota > Metazoa > Chordata > Actinopteri > Cyprinodontiformes > Cyprinodontidae > Jordanella > Jordanella pulchra. The sequence goes on along the minus strand of JAUZNJ010042347.1, from coordinate 10,141 downwards.
GAAAAAAAATCCTCTGTTCACTGATATTTACAGCTAGAGAAAATTTCAAGAAATCCATAACCTCCTCTGATAAATGCATTGCGTTAAACGTATGACAATAAAATATATATAGAAATATGGAAATTTGTGAGATTCAAAAAAGCTATAAGCAAAACATGACTGATTTCTACACTGTGGCAATCTATATGTTTCATTACTGAATACATTTTAAACAGTTGACTTGGTCGTTCCCATAAACATGGAACAAAAAATGAAAAGGCTTTCTTTAAGCCAGCTGATGGACAGTGTACAGCAGGCATCCCCAAACTCGGTCCTTGAGGGCTGCTGTCCTGCAGCTTTTAGAGGTTTCCCTGCTTCAGCACAGCTGATTTCCATTGATAGTTGATTAACAGCCTTTTGCTGGACTGCAGTCATCAGAATCAGCTGTGTTGAAAGCAGGGAAACCTCTAAAAGCTGTAGGACAGCGGCTATCGAGGACCGAGTTTGGGCATCCCTGGTGTACAGCATCAGCGTTGGGAGTGGGGGCTCATTTCTTCACTCATCTTTATTTTACATATAGTAGGACGTTAATCATAAGAAATGCTAAATTTAGCTGTACAGATTTAAAGAATTAATATTTTACATTTATTTTAATAGATGGCCAGTGCACAGCTGAAGTCAACAATGCAATAAAAATGTGTTTCCTCTGCTGCAGCCCCAGACAATACTTCAAAGTTTGGGTGAGAAAAGAGAGAAAAGTTTGCTATGAAAAAGAAAAACACAATCGATTATTTTTTTTTAGACTCTGACATGCTGAAGATATGTGGTAATCTAAGGTTATGATTCAGTGTTATTTGTGTCCTTTTCCTCGTCTGTTTGGACAAAACCTCGGACAACCTTGAGTTTTGTAAAGATCTACTCGTGGTGCTTAGGCTGATATGTGTGTGTTACAGTTAGTGAAACTCCACTCTCTCTGTCTCTCCAGCCTCCCTGTGTTTTCCATGGCACTACGCGGCAATCCATGGCCGAGCAGGGCGATGATGTGGCTGTTTTGAACGGCTGCCAGGAGGAACACAAGCTAAGCTCTGCCAAGGTACGCCCCACGTTAACACCACTCTTATCGCCTCCTTCTTCAAGCATTTCCCACTTAATCTACTCAACATCCAATCCTGGCAACTATCCCTCTCTCTCTCTTTTTTTTTTTTTTGATCACTTTTGTCTCCTCCCAAAGTTCCTCCCAGGCCACAGAGCAGCGGTTAACGGTCTCCTGAGCCCCCCACTGGAGGATGCCGTGCGTGCCAGCCAGAGTTCCCTGTGTGACATCCCCCAGAAAGAAAACAAGATCAGCACCAGCACAGGGACCGGCACCAGCGTCGGCATGGCCGCTTCGGTAGCGGCGGCAGGTACGGGCATGGATCACTCTGCCCTCATCAGTCTGCGTGCCAAGAACTTTAAACAGAAGAGCGACGCCCACTTCGTGGAGGTTATCAGGGAGGACAGGTGAGTCGGAGGGTTTAATGAGGAGTTTATGACCTGATTACACTGTTATTTGTAATAAAAGAAATCTATTGTATAATAAGAGTTTTCATTAACTGGTCCGGTAGTTATAAACCTTCAAACGGATAAGCTGTAAAAAAAAAATGAAGTCATGTAGCAGCTTCCTTCAACAGTTTCACATTTTGTTACCCTACTGACACGACTTGAAACCTCCCTTTGCTGCAATTAAAACTCATTATTTTGTTGTTACTTTTTTTTTCCGCTTATTTTCTAAATGTATCACACATTTTCAATTGAATTTTCATTTTCTCGGATACTAAGAATGATAATACACCTAAAACAAAAACAAGTTGCAATTTTTCTTTTTCTTTTTTTTATTCAGAGATGTCTGAGTTTTTTTTTATTATTTTCACAAATGAAACTAAAGGTACCGAATAATAGCAACAAAAGGTTGGTTTTGGTTGTAAATTGACATAACACAGAATGGTGTGGAGTTATTATTGGATGGGACTAATTTTAGGGGAAAAAATGAAAATTTATCCAAAACCTGAGTGTAAGCTTCTGGTAACTTGATGTATTAAATTCGGTGTGAATTGTTTTTCATGGGGGAAAAAAAGGTTAATGTGTTTTTGCTTCTAGAGTTCTTCAAACAAATAGGATCATTGATCTAATTTATTGTTGATTTATTGTACCAATAGGTGACATGAACCAATACGCTATTAATATCCCTTAAACCTCTTTATTTAACTTCTTTTCAGTCTGATGAAGGACTACTTTTTCAAGCCGCCCATCAATAAGATCAGCTTGAACTTTCTGGAGACACCACTGGAGAAAGCATATCGCAGCAGCTACAAAGTAGAGGTAAATAAACTTGAACCCTCTGCTAAATCCAGCACTTTTTCTGCTCTTAATATTTTAAAACCTGCCAGGACTTACTAGAACTCAACATCTTTTTATTTTCCTGTTTCCTTCCACATTTTTTTACTAATTCTGTGGAAACCCAAATGATTCAGTTATACAAAACGGGAATAAACACTTAAACGGTTTCTTTGCAACACGTCGTGACTTCATGCCATAGTAGAGACCCTTTGCTGTAAAAACCTCTTCCAGATGGCTTCTGCTGACCCTGGAGGTTTTCGCCCCCCTGCTGTTACATAGGTGTTACTGCAGTCTTAAAATGAGAGGACTTTAGTAACGTCATCACCTTATTACCTTGCAATTGATTTTATTTTTTAAATGTTATTGATGAATATTCGGATCTCTTAAAATCTTTTAAATGTGATGAGGTCTTTGCTAACACAGAAACATTGGGGTGAAATGCTGCTTCCCTTCATCTCAATGGGAAATGTAATGCGTCTCACTCATCTCCTGTCCAGGTGAAGAACCGGGTTCCAGTGCAGACGTTTGCCAGCCCCACTTTCAGTTCCTTCCTGGACGTTCTCCTTAGCTGCTTCGTCTTCCTTGCCTTGACCGTGGCTTGTTTCCTTCCGTTTCTGGTCAGCCAGTCCACCGTGGGCCCCCCGGCGCTCGCTGCCCTGATCCTGGCGCCTCTGGCTGGGTTGTTGGAGCTGGCCTCGCTGCTGTTCTCCGTACGGTGAGGCCAAATTGCTGGATTGTGGGGAGGTGGTTTTATGGGGGCCGCTGCTCATAATCTTGACATCATTTATAACGTAAGCAGCCCCTGTTTTTAAGTTGTTTTTTTTTTTCTTTTTTTCCAAAAGCAACAGTAAAAACGTAATTTTAACAATAGCTTCCAAGGTAAAGCTCAATGCATAAATAAGATAATTAATTTTTTTGTTCTAGTCCTTTTTCCTAGAGTCTCATAGATCGCGCATTTTCATTTTAGTCGTTTCCCTTGTTGCCTCAGAATATGTGACCATTTTTCTACTGAGAAGATTTCTTCTACACTTTCAGTCCAATGTTGGTATTGTTTTCTTTCCCACGTTCCTAGTGATGACTTTCCTGGCTACAACCAGCAGCATTTTGTTTTAAAGCATTTAAAGTTACAGATAATAAAAGTAAGTCAGAGTATCTGTTTATTTCAGACATTTATCTTTCCACAATAAAGATGTTTAAAAACCTTTTTAGAAAATAATCTTTCATTTTAGCAACATAGTAAAATATATTTAAAATGCATCTATTTTCTCATAGAAAAATGTATTAAAATCCAACCATTTGTATGAGTATCTTCACTCTGCCAGGGAAAAAAAAAATCACACCTCCTGATGTTTTGGCCCGCTCTATGAAATATCTGGACACTTTAAAAAAAAAGGTTATCACTGCGTCTGTTAGCTAAAACATAGAGCCAAATCAATATAAATTGGTTCGCCAGATACATTCTGCTTCCACGGCCATCTTTGTCCACAGATTGAAATCTTGGAAAAGCCCCACGAAGTGAATAAATGCAGTTAAAGTTGTTTTTGTTCCACATTTAATCTTGAATTACAGATTATGTTAGCAAACATTAGATGACTTTATTTGATGGCCTCTTATAAGGGGTGCCAACAACTTTGTCATTGTTTGAATAAGCTGATGCTTCTTTTTTTTATCTGTGGAACATTCAACAGATTAATCACAATGATGTTTAGATCTGTATTTTAGTTTTAATACCACAGAGCAAAACATATTTGTATCCCAGCTCACAGTTAATACATTCGCCTTGTTTATGCCTTGCTAAGCTGAACTATAGTCTTAGTTCTTGGAGAAAATTGGTTCAGAGGCAGAAATATTATAAAGACTTGTTGGTGTTCGTTTTAATTTCAAAACTCAGGAAGGAATAACACAAAGCTGTGTTTGTATTTTCCAGTACTCTCAGAAAAAAAGGGTGTTTTGCAGCCATTCTATGGTATTGAAAGTGCCTTTGATTTAGGACAAATCAGTTTTCACTCATTGCCATGTTTAATTAATCTTTACTGTTTTTCGGACAGCAGGACTGTTTTCTTAGTGTGTGTAGTGGGAATCTGCTGCTGCTTTCTCTTTAAATACCAACATGAATACTCAGATTAGGTAAAAAAGTATTAATTTTTGCCGGTTTATTTTATCATTTCATTCACCTTTTTTTTAAGAAAAATCCTCTCACTGGAGAATTAAAATAACTCTGTTTTTGCAGCATGACCTTCTACCTGAAAGAGCTGAAGCGGTCTACTCGCTCCCTGGCCTTGCTGGTCTCAGGCTGGGTGTCCCGTCATCTGATCGGAGCTGTGTTGGTCTCCCTCCCTGCCGTTTCTGTTTTATCCCACGTCAGTGCACACCTTCCTCTCCAGGTAAATCCATTGGTCGTAAGAATATTAGTCATCGTTTAAAAAAGATTGTACTGAAACACACCCCTGTCTTCTGAAAGGAAAAGGGCCTTTTTACAGCAAAACAGGTTATGATGAAGGCCACCCCCATAATGTAATGTTTATAGTATCCTTTTCCTTATAGATTTCTACCTGCTTCTCTAAGGTCGTCAGTATATAGTGCCTACAGGGTAAACCAATACTAGCCTCTATTGTGCCTGCTGCTATTGTTATGATTTGTAAAATAACACCGTACTGTTTACTGCATCGGTGTACATTGCACACTGTTGATCCTGACTGATTAAATTTGGGTTGCTTTGTTCTGTTTCATTTTACTACAGTCTATGCTATTTAAATGTGAAAAGTAATTTCCCTTTTTTTCCTCAGTTTTGCTCTCTAATTAAATTTAATTCAGTTTATTTATATAGTGCCAATTTACAATACATCATCTCAAGGCACTTCACAGAGACAAATCAACCAGATCATACAGTCAGATTGGTTCAAAGTTTTCCATCTAAAGAAAACCAGCTGATTGCATCGACTCATTGACTCGACAGCAATCCCTCACACCAAGCAAGCATGTAGCAACAGTGGAGAGGAAAAACTCCCTTTTAACAGGAAGAAACCTCCAGCAGAACCAGGTTCTGTATGAGCAGCCATCTGCTGAGGCTGACTGGGGTTCAAGAAGACAAAGCAGACATACAGAGAGAAGCAGAGATATAAAAGGTAACTGTCAGGGAGCTCCCCAGGCGACCCCAAACAGAACCAGACCAGATGAACCTTCTATGATGAGAAAAAACAGGGAGAGCATAAAGTTAGAGGCTGAACTAACAAATAATGCAGGATGTTAGAACAGAGACAGAATGAAGCAGATAGAGTGATAAAAAGTGGTCCATATTTCCTCCAGAAGTCTAAGCCTATAGCAGCATAGCTATAGAGATAGCTCAGGATAACCTGAGCTGTCTAAATATAAGCTTTATCAAGAAGAAAAGGAAGGAAAGTTTTAAGCCTTGCCTTAAAAGTAGACAGGATGTCTGCCTCACACACTAAAACTGGTAGTTGGTTCCACAGGAACGGAGCCTGATAACTAAAAGATCTGCCTCCCATTCTACTGGTAGAAATTCCAGGAAACACGACTAATTCTGCAGGTTAAGAGCGAAGTGCTCTGTTAGGACTATAAGGGACAACCAGATCTCTGTATACATGAGCAGGAGGATTTTATATGAGAAGGACTCTGTTTAATAAGTGGACATCTTGTAAATCTAATGATAAAATTACGACCATAGACCAACGGGAAAAACATAGTTTGTACATTTCAAATGGCACCTAAGTCCATGCCAATATGACTGCACGTGTTGCACTGTCACCACTGTCAGCAGACAGAGATGCTAAGCCGAAGATGATACAAGAGCTTTACAAAGTTTTTGATTGTTTGCTGAAAAATGTAAAGTACACATAACTTAGCTTAGCATTGGGACATGGCATATTGGGCATGCAAAAGCTACAGAAAGATTAGAAGAATCCTTCATTTTTCTGGGCCCTGCATACGAGAGGAATGGAAATAAAGGAGGTTTACTTGTTTTTTGTTTTTTTTTTTTTTGTTTTGCTTAGGGCTTAGATTTCTGACATGCAGAAACAAGTTAGAGGCTGGTTGCAAGATGTGTGTTGTTTTGATAAGTTTTTTTTTGCTCAGTTTCCCTCTTCATTGCTCCCACTTCTAGTGTTTCATCAACCTCTCTTATTCCTTTTAAGTATTGTACTTTGGGATAATTGTTGCATAAAAAATGCCTTTTTATATCTTTGAAGTGTTTCAGACCCAAATCACATCTAAAGATTGAAAGTGTATTTGCAAATATAAAGTGTGAGGGTCAATAAATAGAAAGACAAGAGTAAGTTAAAAAGATCTACACTATCAGTGTAACCATTCATAGGTAAATCTCTTTAGCATTTGGTTTTAAATCAGTTCTCTTTTTTGTCTTTTTAAACTCCAGTAATTGTTTGAGTGGAAATGGCCATTAAAGGCCTTATAAGAGAGAAATAAAACATACAAAAGAGAAGGCAACTTCTTTAATAAACAATGCCTTTTTCGTAAGGTTTTTTATTGAATGAGAATAATAGAAACTAAGAACTTGATCTACTAAGGTCATAAATGGGGAGCTTTAAATTGCTTTTGCAAACAATAAAATTACAGATGCAATTATTGCGAGGTGATCTACTTAGATTATGTTGATAATTTAGCAGTTGTGCTAAAGTAGTGTTTTCTTTGGGTTTCTTTTGACAGTCCAATAATATAGGTATGTCTGTCTCTGATTGCATAAATTGCAAAAACTGCACCCTTAGCTGCTATTTGATCCTTTTAAAAGATGCTAAAGTAAGAAGAGTCTGACCTCATTTGATAATTAATTATTTTATGCTGCCATTGCCTCAAATTTCTAGTAACAATGAGTCATCAATCTAAAGCAGAACTGATCATATTTACAGAACCTCTGACATTCATTTACCTCTGATAGAAAATGGTGGCAAAATTAAGGAATTGAATAAAAACCAAACACAAAAATACTTCAACTTTAAATATGAGTTTAGAAGGGAAATGTCATTTATTATAGTCATTTTTGCATTCAAAAACTGCAGCTCTGTGATTATTAACAACTTTGCTGGTAATACTTTGCAAAACTTAAAAAAAATCTTCTTGTCAGGGTTGAAAATGGTGGTAAATGTTGAATTTTTGTTTTAAAAGATAAACAGATACTGACCAGTATTTTTACTTGTATTAAAAAAAATCTTATTTTGGTTATAGATGAGGCATATAAAGACAAAGAGCCAAAAAATCTACATCTAAATTGGTCCCAAACTCTGATAGAAAACTAATTTTAAAGCTGTGCTTCCCAAAGTGGGGATCATTCCCTACAGGGAAAAAATATTGAGGGTAATGTTAAACTGTGTTGCATTGTAAAATAAACTGCTAAACTTGAAAATCACACATTAAAAGAGGTGGTTATGTGATTTAATTGGGATGGTAGTTTATGTGATTTATTTTTACAGTTGAGGGGGTGGGGGCATGTTGTCTTTCTTTTGAACCAAAGGAGGTCCCAGTAAAAAAAAGGTTTGGAACCACAGTGTATATTTTGCTATTAACATATATCTACTTAACATTTGGTATAATTTTATTTCAACTGCATGAGTTGGCTCAGTTATCTTGGGTATCTTTCTAGAAGCTTCTCCAAATAATTTACTGGAATTTGGGCGAATTTCTCCTGATATAACTGCTGGTTACCAAGTCAGGCACACCTATTTTTAGCCCTGCTCATGTTTATTTTATGCTAAATCATCAAAAATAAAAATGAACAACAGCAGAACGCTTTTTTAAGACTTCGCCAAAGTTGTTTACATGACATTCAGTCATTCACACAGTTATGGTAGAAAGCTACTTTGAAGCTGATGGAAGTGAGGCTGCTGTACACAGGCGCCACCAGGTGAAGTGTCTTGCCAGAGGGCACAACATTGAAAGCTGGAGCCAGGGCTTGAACTGCCAACCCTTCGGTTACAGGACAAACTCCTGCATCCGACACCACTGTCGGCCCATATAATGATCAGCATTTCTTCCTGTTTGATTGGCCTTTCAGCGAGTCAAAAAGAAGCGTGTTTCACTACTTCAGCCTGGATCTTCAAAGCTCTTATATGTTTGTTGATCAAAACATTTTATATCATCAAACCTCTGGTTTCAATTGATTTACTAATCCAAAAAAATCTCAGGATTTCAGCATCTCTTTACAAACAGAGGGTCACACATGATGAGGATTTCAGACTGATTTTAATCACATTTAGGAGAACGGCTTTTAGAGAAAATCTAATCTGCTGAAAGACTTGAGGGGGAAAAAAACCTCCTTACTGATGACGCTGTCTGGGGGGGGGGGGGGGGGGGGGGG
>JAUZNJ010042336.1:8484-33557 GCA_034780135.1 Jordanella pulchra | reverse complement strand
GGGGGGGCTTTGAGAGAAAATGATGCAAATAGTAAAAACAGATGCAAACTTGCTCTAAAAAAAACCACAAGTGTTCTGGACCACTAGAGGAAGTCAATCAAAGAACAAACCATAATGGGCCAGAGACTTTGCTGCTATTTTTATTATTTGCATCATTTTCTTTCTGTGATTGCAACATTTTGTTTTTACCTACAGCATGTTTGTTGAGCGCAGGTTTTTTTAATTGATTACAGCATTTCTTTTTTTGCAGGGTTTTTCTGTTGCATTTATTTTTTATTGTTTGCATGTTTTGGACTTTGCGTCATACATGTGTTTGCAGCTTATTTTGCAGTTTGCTACACATTTTCACCTGTTTTCAACACATTTATTTTTATATGCAGTGTTTTTCTTTTGCATTAGTTTTTTGAGCTTGCGTTTTTTTGGAGTTTTCATTACACATGTTTTTGCAGCGCGTTTAGTCATTTTCTGCATATTTGCGTTTGTCGGCAAGAGTAAGGAAGTGTTTGGACATATGCAATTGTTTAGATTAAAAAAGAAAATACTGCCTACTAGTGGTACGATAGAGGGAATATCATTTTTTCAACATTTCTATTACTGTTGTGTGCACAGAGGTTATGATTAAAATGCTGTCATGTATAAGTGTTAACAATAATAGTGAAACAACTTTTTAAAGTAGCGTTCTTATGTAAACCAGGCCTCATAAAGTTCACCTCATATCTGGGTTACACAACTCAGTTAGCATTCCTAAACAAACTTTGCATGTCTTCTGTGAAATCATGGTTATCAACTCACATTACAGGACATTTTGGCCAATTACAGCAAGCAGTGGTCATAGACAATATGCCATTGATTTTTATAACATTGCTTGACCACACAAAGACCCATGAACATGAAAAAGGGGTCCATGACCTAAAAGTTTGTTTCAAATATCTACAGCTGTGCCATCCATATCTAAATCATTTATTAAACCTTTACAGGTTGTCACGGTTGTCTTCAAGATAAGACAGCTGATTCCATTGTTCTTAAGTAGTTTGGCTTTTCTCATGACAAATTCTATGAATTTATTATCCCTAAGAGTCATTCTATCTACAATTAAAAAAAACATTACGACAGTAAGTTTGTATCACAGTGAACACAATGTTCAAATCAGGGACACTTAATAGGGACTTATCAGGGATCTGTTAATAGATACTAAAAGCCTGGTATTTTATATGATTTTTTTCTATCAGATAATGTTTTCGTTTCAGAGTAATTGCATCTAAAGAAATAGCTTGTCAGATATTCAGTATATTTTATTGATCATTGCAACTGCTCCGTCTATCCCTTAGGGAGCAATCTGAACCTATGGGTCTTGTTAAGGCTAGTTTTAACCAGGTACCTGCAGCCCTCTCACACTACAAATGCTTTGCTCTAACCACTTGGCCACCACTCTCCTAAAAATCTGGTTGTGTAAAAGCATGGGACTGTCAGCACTTGTGGTGCTAACACCTACCCACTAGGTTATCTTTCCTGTTATTCGCTGTGACAACAGACCACTTCAGGTCTACCTAGAACAAAGTAACACTTTGTATCAGACTGGTAGTTGTGTAACAAGGTCAGCAATGCTACTGTATGTAACTACGCTTTAAAATGATCTCTGAGATGTTTAAAAATAGTAGCCGCTTCTTTAATCCAATCTGCTAATGAAAGTGACTAACTTTGCAAGTTCCACACACAGCCAAGCTACATTATCCAAGCACAGCTCCAAATATGTTCTCTTCTTGAAAAAGCACTTTGAAATGCCTTGATGCTGAAATGTGCTATATAAATAAAATTTGATTTGATTTTGATTTTGATTTGAAACAACAATGCTAAGTAAGGAAATGGTCAAATGTAAAAAACAGGATAGATATAATAAACTTAGATGTTAATCTTTCTTTTATTTCCGTTACAGAACTGTATACTTGTTATATCACGGGCTGCTTTATTCTAATTAACATATGAGCATTATCATTTCTAACGGAGCATTATAAGTTCTAACTGATGCTTGGGAGCATCAATTAGAACTGAAGAAGCCTCTTGGATAAAAGTTGAAACGTCTTCTAGAAAACTTCACGTTCAGTTGCCTAAACTGAACCTTCCAAGCTTGACCATGACCTGGAGGACTGAGAACCTACACAGATATTAACATACTGTTTTGTCTGATACATGGTTAGACCATATAACTACTACTGCTCCCATCAAGCAGCATCAACTGTTTACATTCCTGCTATTTTACACCGGTTTTCATGTTGCCATGAACAGTGTTTTCATGAACAAACCTGAAACCTTCCTTAAACCATTGAAACATTGTTTTATTTAAATCAATTCATTCCTATTCAATTTGTTTCTTGGGTTTTCTTAGATAACTTCATGACATAAAACAAGAAGGGAAGCCAGTACATGTGAGTAATGTATAAAAGTGAAACCTGTCAATGTTTTCCACTGTTCAGACATTTCCATTGTGGGTACATCTTTAAAATATTATTTATTTAATACTGTTCATGAGTAATAAATACGAATCTCTCAATCACCAACCACAGTATATGTTTAGACCTGACAAACTGACAGGTAAAATGTATGCGAGCAGATAACATTTGATGGAACAACGCACCTAAACCTCTCACGGCTCTGGAGTATCTCTTCACATTGACTCATTGATTTTTCCGTAACTTTTAATAGGTGAGGAGTCAGGATCAAACCTTTTATCTGTATGATAAAACGTGCCTCCTGTCTGGAAAACTACTAATACTAGTTTTCTGTTTGCTTCCTTTTCTAACACTTACAGGGTTTTCACCTCTTAATCTTTTACAAAAACAAATCACACATCTTTGTTTCTTCTGTGATAGGTCTTTGTGAGTCTTAAACCCTCTGCTAACATAAATGATGGGGAACACAGGAGCAAGGAAATGCTTTCTTGGTAGGTAAATAAATGCATAGTTGATGAACTTGGAGCCAGAAATCTAACTTTTAAAATGACTGTTTTCTATTCTCTTTTTATAGACAGCATCTTTTCAGATATAAAGATATCTATTCAGGATTATAACCCATGTAACCCTCTCCCTCTAGAGATTGGAAAGCATTAGATATGGAGCTATCAGCAGTCTTTCCCCTGACGTTGTTGTTTGCTCTCTTTCAATGATAGCGCGATGAAAACACAGGAAGCGGCTGGGCCTGCGATCGATGCATCCATGTCCAACTGTGAGCTAGGTGAAGTCTTAACATCTTTCCCTCTTTGCTTTTCCAATCCTCCGTTTCCGTCCTGTCAAGTCTCCTACTGCTGCTAATGTGTCTGAATGCAGTGTCATCCAGTGCCGCCTCGCAGCAGTCGATAAGTACTGGAAATGCTAGCCATCTTTGAAACATCACTCCTTCACTTACTGTAAGTGCACATCAGAGAGGGCGGCATCCCCACACTGCTGACAGGGAGGAAGACAACACCAGCTAGATCATGCTGTGACTTAGCATCATGGGCTGCAACCACAGACAGGGTTTTGGTGGGTAAAATGACAGAGGACATACAGAGTAACTGAACTGAGCTATGGTTGATCAAATTTAAGCTGGCCCTTCACATCATTCCAGGAAGAAAGGATTTCCTTAAAAAACCAGACCCTATAGATGGGAGTACGAATAGGATTGATTACTTCTGCTGTCACCTGACATCTCATTGCTTTTTGTTACCCTTTCTATGTCCTCTGCATGACCAAGCAGAAAACCATTTGGTATAATAAAGGCTACAGAATTTTATTAAGACAATGTCAAATACCAACCTAATGATCCTAATACTACTTGGTGTTTTACTTGAGATCGACCGATAAAGGTTTTTTCAAGATTAGTCTAACCAATCCAAGAGACATGCTGCTTTTTTTTCCCGGATGATTCTTTAGGTCGATATTGCTTTCTCTTTCTCCATTTACGTTAAATGATAAGTCTCAGTTTATACAAAAATAAATATAAACAACTAAAGCATGTTAACCATGGACAGCAGAGGGAGGAAGCTGCAATGAATGGATTTTCTGTGATCCCATGGCATGGCTGCCGAATGCATCAACGAGTCAGCAAACACATGCAAGTATCAACCGATAAAGATACAAGAGACATTGCTGATGTCAGCCAAAAAATATCAGCCTGCCAATGAATCATCAGTCTATCTCTAGTTTTGTTAAAGTTCTTCCACTGGTCAGCATCTCAGTCCAGGTAATGGCTACTTAGAGAGGCTTATGCTGTATCTTAGAGTTGGAAATTAGATCTTAAAATAATAAGTTAAGCAGGTTCTAGCTGCAACTCAGGCTACATCCATGCTAAGCTGAAAAAAAGTTCCCATGCAGAAATGTTTGAGAATAAAGATAAAACCATCCTGGATGGGATTGTCTATGTGGCCAATAGGTTTGTCAGATAGACCAAAACAAACCAATCGTTGTGCGTAGATGGAAACCCAGTGTATGTCATTAATTGCTAGCAACACAAAAAATTATTTCTAACCATTTTGTGTACAAATACAAAAAGAAAAAAAAAATGGATATGTTCCCCAATTGTAAAATATAACACAAAATCTCAAAGAAGCTAAAGAGTCATTCCTAGACGTTTTATTGTGCTGCAGCTATAGTGGTTACAAAACCCTGGGCTGCTCTGAAGCCCCAAATTATAATTCTGATTCATAAGATGTTTTTTTTGTTGCGTTTTATACTGAGAAATTGCAAAGTCAACACAAGTACAACTGATGTTATTCCACAGCTTATTTTTGCCATTAAAACTATTCAAAAGTTCAATTATTTCATCTGCCAACTCTAAGTTGTTGGGTAAATGATTATATTAGTTATTTTTGTTGTAAAGGCAGCAGCTGCAGTAAAGTGGCATTTTGCTATCTAGCAATCTGTATTTTTAAAATTAACTTGTACACAGTTTAAGTTGTTTCTTTTTACCTATCCATGCATATCCGCTTTTGGTACACTGGGATGTGGAGCCCGTTCATCGAGCAAGCAAACTTCTCCAAAGGTAGAATAAACTATGACAAGACCAGCAGTTGTAATTATGCCAGGGTATTCTGGTCTGTTTCAGGGTCTGGGATGTGTTGACACCAATGTGATCCACTCCTAAAAAATGGACACTGGTGCAGTAAAAAGCAATTCTAAAGGTTTGATGTATGAACACGGTAAACAGGAGAAGTCAATTCTTTACACCAGTTGTATTTTGGCTATGATAGATAACCACAGAAGCTTCCTAAAAGGATTAAAAGCACTGCATGGATTAAAAATAATAAGTCGTATAGTTATTGGCACTTTTACTAAGCAAGTAACAATTGATTAGTGCATGGCACTCCTTTGTTATATCTAAAATCACATTCTAAACTTACAACAGAAAAATCATGTTTGAAAAAGGGTAAAATACAGAATGTAAGTGTTGTAATTTGTGTTATTTAAAAGTTTAAAAAAATCATGTTTTATTCTGGCTTCTTGTAGCAGTTGAATTAATGAGACAGATAAATATGATGATATGGGATTAGAGTCTGTTTCTTCATATTATTATCCTCCCAGTCTTTGAAAGATGAGGGAACCAGTATGATGACACCATAATGTAAAAGTTAAAGCTCCTACTTGTGTTTTACCGACATTTATTCTACAAGAGGTTGTCTGTTTGCATTTAAAAATGACTTTGCCAACAGCATTCAAGCAATGCATTACTGGATCAAGTAAACATGTGGATTAGAGCTGGATTATACCTGTCACTTTTATTATCAATTATTTATATGTCTACAATTACCTACACCCAAGTCTGGTCCTGCTGGAACATGCTCTGAAAGAAACTCAAGAAGCCGTCAGATTTGCTAAACTTCTTGTACTTTTGGCTTAACATTTTCTGCCTTATATCTGCAGAAAGTGGAAAACCACCACTCCAGATTAAAGTTGCACAACACAGGGAACTGCAAACACATCCTTTAATTCCCGCTGACGCAAACAATTTGAATCTGCTTTGCATCATGTTGCAGCTGTCCTCTCAAGTCACAAACTCAGCAGGTGCAAAAGTGAACAAGGAGATAAAGCAAAATGTTTCATCACAGACAGCTCCTGCTTTTGACAAGATCAAGGTCTTAAAAGTTTAAAGGCAGCATCAGACAGCATGAGGAGGAATTTGTATGTAGAACTGCATTTCGAAATAAATAACGAATGATAACTATCTTAGATGCATTGCTTTATCTTGTTATTGCATCTCTTTAGATGATTTAGTTCTAGATAAAAGGTGTTGATTAGATAAGAGATAACTGGAAATAAGGAACTGTCATCAAGTGTTTAATAAATTTGATAAAGGTTGGTGTTATTGTGAGCAGGGTGATGGTTGTGCAGGTCCTCACCACATCTTACTCCTTGTTCATCTACTTCATCAAAATTGCCATTATTTTTATGGAGACAATTTTAATGCAACAGAGACTATGTGTCACTATTCAACTTATGATCTAAAGCATGATGCTCCAAAAAAGAAACACAGCTCAGTAGTGTCCATAGATCTGAAAACATACATCATTTTGTAAATTAAAAAATAAATACTGGATCAGACAACATGATATGTGGATATAGCTAAATATATTAAAAAAAGAATGGCGTCTTTAAAATAAAATACAAAAAAAGTTTAAAAAAAAAGTTACCCTGACATCATCACGGTGAGTTCAGACCTACCACTGCACACTTGGTGTTGGTTTATGACAAACAAAATTTCAACAATTTTAAATAAAAAGTTATATGAGCATTTTTTTTTAAACTTGAACCTCTAAAAATCACCAAATGGTGTAACTTTGGATTCCATGTTGAAGACAATGTGCTTTTTAGCACTGTCATCACTTTATATTTCTGTTGTATTCATACTTAAGCTCAACAGGAAAGACTAAATCATTTTAAAGTGTTTAATAACAATAAAACAGGTTTGTTGATTGGAGTCCTCGAGATAGTTTTACATTTACAAGTAATAGTGACAGATTTCTAAATAGTTTTGTCAAATTATTTACACACTGCTCATATCTGATGTCACTTTCCCCTGTACTTTCCTACAATATTTTGAGGTCTCTTTAGTCATCGCAGTTGAGCACAAATAATGGCGCCATGGGTCCTGTGAGAGTGGGACCAGCTGTGTGTTTTGTCTTGTCACCAGTTCCACTCTGCTTGACACCTTCGGTGTTATCCCTCTTTTCCAGTGCCAAAAATATTATCTAAAAGCTGGTTTGTAAATTTCTTTGTGCCCACCCTCTGAGAAAAAGCACGAGTAAGGCTTGACAACATGCCTTTTTGCCAAGCTCAGAGCGTGAGGCAGTACCCGTGGCTGTAACTGGAGAACTGGGAGAAAAACAGCTGTTCCTGCTCTGTTCTGCATCTGCCACAACTGTGATTTGATGGAACAAAGTGGGAATGCAAGAACACGTTTGGACTCAAAGTTCAGCCACACTCCAGCCATTGCCCTTCTTGCTCTCACAATGCATCTTTCTTTCCTCTGGGGAACAGAGAGCTACATAAAGGGAATACCCATCTGTCACCATACATTGATAGTCTATATGGTTTGCCCACATGCTTTTTCTTGTAATATTAGTAAAAGACTATTGAAAACAGAGAATTTGTTTCCCTGGCAATTCAATATAACATCCACTCAAACGAGAAAACGTGTTTTTCAAAGGAAAGGGAATGAAACAGACATTTATATGAAATGGTAAAACAATGTAAAATGAGCATCATCTTTAAAAAAAAAAAAACACAAAAAAAGTTTTTTATTTACATACTAGTTAAAAATGACCCCAAGAAGAAAAAAAGCACAACCTTCATAAAAAAATGTTGAAACAGTTTTATAGCAATCAAACCCTTTAGAGAACTGCTGACCAGTTTTTTGCATTAATATTTTGATGAGTTCTAAATCTTTGAGGTGACTTTTACCAAACAGGATGAATGTTTGTTTTTTCTAAAGATAGTTATTAAAAGAATCCCTACAAATCAAAAGAAAAGTAAAGTTAGAGCAGAACAAGCCTGAAAATACACTATTTTATGGAATAATCATTAAAAATGTACCTGCTATGAATGAGACTGTTAATCAAAATGGTTCATGCTTGAAACCATCAAGGTTTAAGATCTTCAATAGAGATCCCAACTTTTAATATGATAAAATATTAGTCAAATAATGAGATGAAAAGAACATATTTCTAACCTTTGAAATGTACTTTTTTTTTAAGCAGTGTAACGTAACAAAAAGGAAATAAAAAGATTGTCACATGAATCTAGGGAAAGAAAAATGAATGTATTATCTGTGCAATAAAGCCCCTTCTTTTACGTGCTTGTGCTAAGCTGCATGTCTGTGTTTTTAGTGTTGATCTGCTGGCAGCTGCAGCTTCATTCCTATCATTTCTTTTTAAAGTCAAAGTCAGCACCGTGCTGCTGTCTGACACTTTACAACCCAAGACTTCATCTTAACCCAGTCTAATTCTCATTCACAGATCCTTCAATGCACGTTGACACTCTGTGAACGAGGTGCTGATGTGTGGCTTTGGCAGCACTCCTAAACACTGCTTCCTCCTGGGCAGTCTCAGAGTGTGAGGAATTTGGGCGATTATTCAGTACTATGGCTGACACAAGAATGTTTGCATTTAATCTTATAAAAAAGTAACACTTTGTCAACACCCACTTGTAGTATAAAACTCAAGTCAATTTTGCCACAAATTCCCTGGAGTCTAACTAATGACCAAGGCTTTTGAGCATGCTCAGAACTGCTTGACAAAACCACAGCGAGGAGCAAAAACAAACTGCAAGAGCTTGAGTGGTTTAACTTTGAGGTTTTCTGTACAAACTATTTCATCTGTGTCAATGGTGTCTTATCGATGGTGCCAAAATGTCAGAGGATCTTCTGACGGTTTCCAAGACTGGGGAACAAATATGCCATTTTGGCTTTAGAAAGCAATATATTGAGACAACTACTAGATACTAAGAATAAGATATTAAGAATTGTCCTCTGGTGTAAATTTGCTTCAATAGTTATATGCAGATAGACATGTAGCTAGAGGTCAAGGTGTCCAATGTTCAGCACAGCAGACTGTCTTATAAAAAAAAAAAAACAATACAGGACCGTTAACATATTCCAACAACACAAACATTTTTGATCTTCACTTGAACTTTCTTCTTAATTGTCAGACAGATGAACATATTCCTAATATATTTCAAAGTAAACAAGAGAAGGTCCTTAAATACGCTTTTATTTGGGGTGTGTTTGTGTGTGTGCTTTATTACACACATTCAGGGATTACTGTGGCCAAATACGTCCAAGCTGGGAGTAGAAAAGAAAGAAAAGAGAACAAGAAAGGAAAGCTCTCTCTCACTGCTTGGAATCACAGTTAAGGGGTTGAACTCTGCATGCTTCTATGAAAAACCGATACAGATGACTAAAAAAGAGGTTGACTCTATAAGCATGGTAGGTGGTGCTTGGGTGAAGCTGAACAGCTCTGAGACTGAGGTCGGCTAATAACAGGCTGTGGTCTTAGAATCAGATTGGTACTACTTCAACCTAATTAATACTTGTTATATATCTTATTTTCCTGACAACCATTGTACTCAGTGGCTGTTATTAAATAAACAAATGCTGCCCTCGGCTTTTCTTCCTTCAAAGTGGAGGTTTTATAATATTATAAAATGGCATTTGAACTTGATAACCACTTATCACGCCTGACCAAGGAGCCTTCTTGGACTTTCACTTCTACATTAAGCTGCACTAAACAAGCCCTTCACAACTAGTGCTCCTTCTTAGTGCCACACCGTCTTCTCTCCATGGCTACCTCCGTGATACAAACATCTTCATAAATGGTCCAAGTTTGTAAAACCTTTCTAATAGAATTTGTTGGTTGCCTTTTGCTTGATTCAGCACTGATGCATTCTTGCCAAAAGGCAGACACTGTAGGATGTCACAGGTTAGCAGAAGGTTTTGTTTGACTAATATCACCAATCAGGAAATCTAAATACCAATGAAAGTTGTAGGACACATTTACTCCCCACCAGGGAATGCTGATTCCTTTCTGACTATTGGGGGGAAAAAGCTAAATAAGACTTATGTTCTAATGCCACCCTGAGGAACTTCTTTTACAGGTAAAATAAAAAGCTACCACAGCACATTAAATGCACTGATACAGTGATTCCTTTTGTTCAGTATTACCATAAATATCATTACCATACCATTAAAGTAGAAACATTACATTTGCATTTGTTGTTTGAAAAAATCTACAAAGTCATTGAATTGTATTGTACAGTGGTATTTTCGCAAGTATACGATATTGTTCTTCTTAAACAAAAAACAGACAACATGTTACTCTGACTTTTGGTTGGAAACCAGTTTTGCATGAAATATATGCGCATACGGTGGAGTCTGTGAGGAGAAGCAATAACAAAACGGCCAGTGGATATACATCCCAGTTTGTTGGTGAAGTTACCTTTTACATGTTAAAGCATTTACTAAAAGGCAGAGAGCATCATTTGTGAATCCTAAACTAGTTTTCAGGTTTTTAAAGCAAAGATTGTCTTTTAATACTGAATGTTCATTAGTAAGCTTTTAAAAAGAAACAAATCAAAAAATGCATTCACTCCATTGCTTTTATTTTACAAAACTAAAATGGAAATCAAATCTGAAATAATCCAGACAGCATGTCTTATAAAAAACAGCTGCCAGCCCATACCCACTGTACATACCCAGCTTAGCAAACACTCAGGACACTGATATTTCCTAATTAATGAGGAAAGGATTTCAAACATAGCCAATCTAATTGCATGGAGTTAATTTACTGTAGCTATTCAGTTAAATTCAAAGGTTTTTCACTTTGTTCAGATCACAGAATAATCCTCTACAAGTGGGGAACACACATCTGCCTCATCTGTCAGCAAAACCTAACCAAGCTCATAACAATCTCTGAGCCCCTATGTGGGGTGGCGCAGAGGTCAGCTCAGTGTGTGTGTGTGTGTGTGTGTGTGTTTGTGAGTAGAAGGGGAGTAGAGGGGGGACTGAATGAATGTCGATTCCCAGCATGGATCTGTTCTCTTGGTGTACACTTCAGCTCTGCGGCCCTCTGGGAAGCAAAGCCACAGTGCTAACCTGAAACCCATGATGTCATCTTCACAGGGTTTGAGTTATCAGGAATCAGTGAGAAATGTACAAACCTGGTGTGAATGTCGTGCAGTTTATGCGGTGAATTGTACTTGGATTAGAGCAAGCGCTGTGGATTAAGGGGTCCCCTTATGAAATGGAGCACTGCAGAACAAACGAGCACAACTTTTTACTGCTTGGGTTATTTCAACCAATTTTTTTTTAAGATCATACAAGTCTAGAAGCTGCTCAATGAGCTTGAATATGTTTGAATGAAATCTCACGGTTGTAACATAAATCGGAACCGATCCTGTTAAATTGAATTACTCGCAAAAAGGAAAATTAGTCCATAATAGAAATTTCCTCATCATAGTTGGTCATATAGTGGATGTAAAATCTGTACATAACCCCTTTTAAATTTGCTGTTTTTTTGGCAAATAAATGAACGGGACTAGGAAATTTCATAACTTTCCCCATTTTTTTAGGAGATATATTCATCTGAGAAAGTATTTACACCATCAGCTTTCTTTGTTTTTTTCCTTTTTCATATTTTAACATTCAACTTATTCAAAATAATTTCAATATGAGAGCAAGATAAAAAGGTAAACATAAAAGACAATTAATGATTAAACAAAATAAAGAGTTTTGCAATCCTTGGATTTCAGTCAAATGCAAGGATTAAATGTTAATAGACTTTAGAAAGTTATTTTCTATTTTTCTAATATTAAAATAGTTTAGTTGCTGTTTTTTTTTTTTTTTTTTTTACTTTTTCAGCTTAACATGATGAAATCTCCCTTTCCTCTTTTCTCTGTATGAACAGTTGAAAGAAAGATTCAGTGTCAGGTGTTCGTATCCATAGTTTGTGATTTTTATTACGCGTGGCATATTTAACCTTATCCGTAATGAATCCTGACACAGATCCAGTGTAGTACAAAACGGCTTCAGGTTTTGTGAAGCTCTAATAAATGACTGGTAGGAAAAATGCTGTTTTTATGTGAGATAAAGGTTTTTGCAGGCTTGCAGATGGGGATGCGGATACTGAGTATTTTCAAAACGGTTTTATAGCTATAGGCTATTTATCTTTGGTTAAAACAACGCAGTGGTCGGTATGACAAATAATATATCTTTCTTATGGTAGCTATTACCAGTAATATTTTGAATAATAATATAAATTCAAAAATAAGTTTTATCCTTTACTATCTAGAACCCGAGTGGAATTTCACTCGGCTTTCCTGGCCAAATAAAAATAATTCTGCAAATCCCTCATAAAATGTTGCAATACAAGAAAAAAAAATAAAATCTTGTCATCAGTTGCTGTTCAAAATTAAAGTTGATCTACTAAATTTCAATGTGTTCCTGGAGGAATGGACAAGTGGTTCCTGTTGCAGGGAGAAAGTATAACATTTCTAACTGCATTTGATACAGGTTGGTATTATTGCACAGATGAAAAACAGTTCTTTAAAATGCTCCCATAATTAAGTACATTTGTTTTTCTTTTTTTTTTTAGGAATGGTGATTGTAATTTTACTGTTAAAATAGTCCAATCTATTCTCATTTGCCCATCCTCGATCTCAACATTATCAATAAATTCTGAAAGACAAATGTTTTCATATGAATGACAAATTATCACTGAAGGTTTCTGCTTAATAAGTGTGTTTACATGTACTGCAAGTGAATTATGCTGCCAGTTTTCACTCCTCTGGAGTGAGACTAAAGCTTTTCCTGTATTTCTTACTCTGCCAAGGCAAATTTAACTCCAAATAAGGAAAGTGTCTACAAACTAAGCAAAACTTTTTTTTCTTTTTTCTACAGGCCTATCTACATTTCCTTGGTTTTATTAATATAAACAGGTAGACTCCTGTATGCAACCACCAGTGATCAGGGGGGTCACTTCAGTTACATCTGAATATTTCAGGATGATATAGAGTACATTTTTATTATACCAGTCAGTAAACTGCAATAAGGTACATATATGCGCTGGTGAGACATCCCATTTGGAATTCCAATTTTTAAGAGCAAGAAAGAAAAAAAAAAAAAAGATGCACCTCTACAACTAATTAAGCTGTTTTCTTTAAACATGTGCATCAAACACATTAAACTGCATAAAGTTAGTTAAAATTAGCTTTTAATTGGGATGAACTCCTTTTTGGAGTATCTTGATTAATTTGGAGAAGTGATAACGCTAAATATTTATTGGGCATATTCCCTAAGCAATGGCACAGACCAGGTAGTCCATCAATCAACACCTGGACATTTTATGTGGTAACATGAATTTATGGTAGATTTTCTCAAACAATAATTTTCATCAGGCATAGTGCTGACAGCCCAGCTGTGGCTCTTCAGATGCTCTCCACAATCTCATCCAATCACGTTAGACCTTTAGTCTGTTTATGCTTCAAGATTAAAAGCGTTTGAGACAGAATATTGCCATTAAATCTTGAAGCATTTGAGAAAGCTTGTTCAAAAAATAGGAAGGTGGACTTTAAGAACGGGGGGTTTAAAGACGAGTGGATGGACAAATATGTGTTGTTCTCTAAGGACACGCTACGACATGACTGATCTATAAAAAGAGGCAAAGATAAACCCCACTACCATTCTAAACATGAAAAGTTGGAAGAAACTTACCAACAAGGATCTGAGCTAAGAACCATGAAAATAAACTAACTCGGACTCCTGTTAAATGAATCGTGGATGTCATTTTCTACTTTGCGCTGCAACTGGATTGAGGTTAAGTAAAAAAAAAAAAAATCGAATTAACCAAGGTTGTATTTCATAAATCATTTTGACTTTTATTATGTTATGTTTCGGTTGTTGTTGAATTTTGCAAAAGATTCAATGTTACCCCCTAATAAAAATGATCAAGATACTCAGACAATTGTTCTTTAAAGATCAAGAAGTAAAGTATGTTTGTCTGCACATGAGTAAATGTATTAGCATCGGATCCTCTGATTCTAGGACAGAGCATTTATCCGCTTTACCAGATCTATTCCAAAGGTGCAAATGCACCGGTATAAATGCATCTGGGAAAGGCAAGAAATAGATGTCATGTCATTCTGTGTCTAATCTAGACAGAGAGAGAGTGAATAACCGATTGGATGCAGAAAGAAAGAAATTCAACCCAAAGGTGACCCCGGACTTCTGAATGATGACTGATCCAGTTTACAGATGGTCTAAAGCGCAGGCATGTGTCAAAAGACAGTAGAAATATGGCCTACTTTGGTTACTGCCGTAGCACATTAAACAAAGATTCAGGGGGAAAAAAAAACAACAAAAAAAACAGATATGTTTTAAAAAATAAACCATGCAATCGTCTAACAACCCTATTCACAGACTAAATCAAGTTAGTAGGAATAAATAAGGATGCACACAAGTGACAAAATGTGAAGATATAGATCACTGAAAGCTGGAGAGGGGAGTTAAGAGGGGTGGTTCCATTGAGGTGGCAAGATAGATAATTGTGGCTAGCCTTAGCTTGATATTTTGCATAACAACATTCGGTATTCTCATGTAGTTTACACAAACAAGGGAATAATCGGTTTCAAAAACATGTAAATTTCTTTATTTAAATAACATAGCAAAGTTTTGTTCTGATTTTTTCATGTAGATTACAAAATGTAGATTATTTGACATATTAATGTTCTGCTTAGTACTTGCCATTCTTGTCTACTTGCGGATTCCAAATGTCATTCATACTTCTGAGATTAATACACTATTTTATACATCTTTCTCCATCTCTTCAGATTAAAAAATTTTAATCATATGGGAATAAAATCGAAACCTAAACAGACCCTATCCTTGCCTAAGTAGCTCAGCTTGCCGTTATTACTGGAATACTAAAGGGACTGAAAATATTCAGTTAGTCATGAAAAAACATGGAGGGTAAAACAAATAAAGAAAAAAAAAAATCACATCAAATTCAACTTTAAAACCCCCAAGGCATTTCTTCCCCCCCGAGGCTGGAAATCAGTAAAACATGAACAGAAGTTCGGTATTGGAAGCGCGCCTGTTCAGTTATTCTCATATATTAGGTGGGCTGCAAATGTGATAAACTTGACGAAAGCACCAAAGACAGAGTTTGCCATTCCAAGCATGTTTACATAGACAATGTCAGATTTCCAAGAAGAAACCCTGGAGGCTTTCTCTGTGCTGAAGGACAGTCCCCTCTTCTCATCCTTCTGACTGACCTCTGGGGAAGGTTCAGATTTAGGGACTGAATTCCAGCTTGGCCTCTCAGGACTGTCTACCTCCCTTTGCTTTTATTTTGCTTTGCTTTACTGCTTGTAGTTAAACTCTAAGAATATTAACATAAGACTGATGGTGTTACAGAGCTCTAGCTAACACCTTTAGAGAAATCTAATGAAAGAATATAATGGAGAAGCCAGATAGGCACAGAAAGCTACCACCAGCCTCATTATTAGTTATTCACGTAAAGGCTTTGAATAAGTCTGAATCTAAATGGACTCAAAAGGCTATAGTAAGGGTGGAGAAACAGCTCTCTCTGGTTGATCCACAGACAGAGGTCAATTTTTCCCTCATGACTAAAGCCCTCCTGCATGTGACCCATGTACACTGCTCTGTAGAAACACATGCTGGCTCCTGGGCTAGGAGTCATCTGTTTTATTTAAATTATTCCTATGATTTCTCTAACCAACCCAAGAGCTGGGTTCATGTATGGGAGGGGTTTTTCCATGTTCTCAGTTGTCCAGGTATTTGTAATAAAATCCTGGTTTCTGTTTTGAAAACCCTGGGAGTTCCAGTTATTTTCACATTTGAGGTTTTCCTCCCTGCTCCCCTTTCCCTCTCAGCCTTTTGCTCTACCATGTACAGAACAGTCCACCCAAGGTAACCTACGGTTTCATTTGCAGACCATTTGAAAGGTAAAATAAACACACTTCAAAAGGTAAGGGAACAATCTGCATATTTAGGACTTTACACAGCAAAGGAAAGGAGCTGAGCTTACCTGTGTGTCTAAAACAAGCATGTATTTAAGCAGTTTTAAATCTGTGGAACCAATACCAAAAATGTTGGCGACTTTTACAATGGCATTTATTTTCCCCCTCCTTTTCCAATGGAAAAAAACATGTGCAGGCATTTATCAAAGATGAGTTTTAGGAAAAGTAGAACAAAAGTATTATTATGTTGTTGGTACCAAAAGTGCAGGTGGGCAAAGAAGCACAAGTTCCACACCAGAAACATAGCCCAACTACTCCAAAGACATAAATAACCATAAAAAGGGTCAAACTGAGGGTCTAAATATAGCTGAAATGGAACGTTGACAACTTATGATTCAACTCTTTAGAGCTCTTAGTACTTTAAGACAAAATTTCATACTGACTATTTTGCCTTTGCAAGATTGGTTTGTTTAATCTGTTTAGTTACATCATAACTTCTCCCTCTGTTTTTATCCTCCAACTCTAACTATAATGCATTTCACACAGGCCGATTCATAACACTGCATCTTGTTATAGTGGTAAAGCCTGACTATCTCCTCAGAGAATGCACCATCTGCAAAGCAAATGTCTCATAACTTAGGACATTTTTTTTGTCTTTTTCTTTGATTTTTCTCCTCAGTGTCTTTTGCTTTTATGAATCACAATGTACAAGTGCAAGCAGGTGACACGTGGTAACTTCTGCACAGAGATTAGTCATAGATTAAAAGCATCAAGTGGAAGATTTGGACTCAAGGACCTTTTTATTGTAGGATTTAAGATTTGAGATTAATAACTGACCTCATTGTTCTGAATGAAACACATCTTATTGTCTCCACAACCTAAAGAAATGTTTGAACATAGGAGTACATTTTGGAAAACATGACACTACAATATTCTTTTTTTTTCCTTTTCTGACAATCAAGTCAACATGTTAGAAGATGCCCATGGATATCATCTCATCTCAAATATACTTTCTTATAATATGTGGAATTGTTTTAATATAAGCAAGAGGTTTCTGCACCTTCACCTTAAGTTTTAGCCCAATTGTGTCTTAAGTCAGGTGGAATTATGCACGTAAAATCCAACAGCCTGTGTAGCTTTAATCAGCCCTCGTATCTGATGATAAAAATATCCAAAATAGTGTGCAATGATTTTATTTCTACTACATGATTATATCATTAATGTTACTGCTCATTCATTTCCATCCATAATCCCCTCCTGTCTCATTATTAAAGCCCCAAAATAACTGCAATAATCAAAAAAGGTAAAACTAAAGAAAAACAAAAATCCGACATTGCTATCTTAAATTGAATCATATACCACAGTCTGATACTCTTTGCTGATAGATAATATGTGTTTATCCATTTATTTATTTGTTTGTTTATATTAAGACACACAACAAATGTAATGGTCTATTAACACTAACACAGAAAACAATGAACATATACCAAAACTCCACAGATATCTAGTCTTTTATCTGGTAAAGCTATCTTCCCGTCTTTAAAATGTCAGTCTGTGATCTTTGGCTCGCCAACAAGAGGTTGTGCAGGATGTTCCTGAATGACTCCCGCTCCACATGTGTCACTACACAGAGTAAATTAACAGCTGTAACTGCTCTCAAACACCTGCAATAACAATCCAGGGTGTAGCCGGTTACCAAGCGGTTCCTCACTCTCTTTCTTGTAACCTGATCCAGCCTCTCCTCTAAATTCTCAGAGCCACAGAGGAGGCCTGGAAAAGACACAGGGAGAAGCTGCTCTCTTCTTAGGCTGGATAAAGCCGTAACTAAAGATGAAGGATAGATGACTGGTGCAGCCAACTCACTTTTTTTTTTAAAGTTCATTTCAAGAGCTGAAAGTACTCGACAATGTCTGCAGGGAGCCAAGGCACTAGAACAATTGTTTAAAATGTAATTCAACATAACGGTTTATAAAAGAAAAGAATGGCTTTATAAAGCGAAACTCCAGCTATCAATAAGTTTCTTCACCAAAAAAGCAATGAAAACAAAAGCCTGAGTTTTTTTCCCACATGCTACGTTGTGACCAGACTCAACCTTCACTAATTTACTAAAGCAAGCGTATAACTTTCCTTTCAGTGATGTCATCACTAATCTGTGCCACTTACAAAGAAAAACAAGGAAGCCTAATCACCATTAAAAAGCTACCCAGACATACATTAGGCTGAATGCCAGAGGGTCATATAGCAGTGAGAGGTTTAAGCATATCAGATGTTTTAGAGTTTCATTAAATACCTCAAAGAAAAATTACCTCCATGACGCAGTTTGGAAAATTTTGAAAATCAGGAAAACATGTAGCAACTACTCTGAAAGGATATGATTGATAAACACGGCAAACACAAGGGTTGGCAACTTCTCCCCCAACATGATTCACCTTTTGTTTTCAGGTGGCTGAGTTAACTCTGTGTTGAAGTTCTTTTGTCAAGTGTTGACATTAGTTTGTCACCTGCCACCTGTTTTTTGGACGGCTCCCTAATCCTCTAACCGATGCCAGAACTATAGCTAGCATTGTATGGGTATGTTCAGCCTGTTCCTGGACAAGCCAATCTGCTACTTGGACATACAATGGAGTAATTATTCTCAAAAAGCATCGCAGAGCAACTGTAGAGGTGAAAAACGCAGAATTAGATAACATTGTCTAAAATAGTCCACACATATTGAACTATTGATTTGTTTCATCAAAGTATTAAAACAACCTTGTGCCTGCACCATGAAACTCTGACTGTATTCAAAATGAACATAATGAAGGACCAAAGGTGTTGCCTAATGCTGAAGTGAAGCAAAATTATTTTTAAATCTTAAAAAAAAAGACAAATATAATGATAACTGGTATCAGGCCCAATACTACTGTACTTGAACGTGAAAACACAACCCAATGGTCTGGACCGATACCACTTTTATGTTTGACAAAGATCATAGTATCAAAACAAAGAAGTAAACCAATTGCAGCTGTCAAGAAGTGCTTTCCTGATGAACGGCCTCAACTTCTTCCAGAAAAAGTCCCCTCTACTGCATCTCAGCTGCACTGGATCCAAGGTAAAATCATGTCTAAGTCTGCTTAGCATCTTACAGATTATGATTAAAACTCTAAAAACACTTTATGAATAATCTTATATTGAGTGTTCATATGAGTGCTGGCAGGTACCTTTATATCTACTCAGTTTAAAGAGACATGGCATCCAGTGATCCCTCATAGTAGTAGTGTACTGAACACCCTGGGTATACATAGAGCCATTACTTTTTACTCCATAAGCTTTGCATATATACAAAGAAATTATTTTGAACAGTTCTTTTCAAAATAGCAGAAGTAATGACTGAAAGGGAAACTATGTAAACATCACACTTGAGGTCACAGATTCTCAAATAGAAAGAGACAAATGTCTTTTTTCCTCCCACTTCTAAATCAGGTGGATATAAATTGGTATGAAGATAAATGTACTGCAATAACAATCAGGAAGGGATACTCACTTGATTCAGTCTCAATCACTGTTAGTGTCTTCAGGGAGTAAAATGCAAACCTTGGAATTTAGCCAACTGTGTCCCAGTTGTGGCTCTAAATGCCCTCTGTCGAACCTAAAAACAAAAAAAAAAAAAAAAAAAGAGACATGTGAAAATCATTTTATGGTCTGTCACTGTGGGGCGGAGAAACAGGAATAACATAAGAGGAGAAAATTGATTTCATCTGTTTTCTTGCACTCATGAGTGGCACTCATTGTCACTTGCTTTCTGGTGGATGTGGGATCAGACACAGTTCATATATGATATATAGTAGAACTGACATGCTGAAGAAGGAAAAACCTTTTTCTAGGTTTTGTGAAAGAATACAAAGGGGTTTGTAATTTTTTTTTATTAAAATGAAACAGAGAACCTTTTGATGCTGCTAAAATAATTAAACCAATTCAGTCGTATGACACATATTTAAACAGATTTAAAGATTGCTGAGTTAGCAAGATTGTTGGAGAGTGCTGAATGTTGGGCTTTTCTTTTTCCCCCCAAAACAGCTGACTTATAGTGTAATTCCAGGTGGTCTCTTAGATCCAACTTATATTTTTATAACAAAGAGCATAATTATGAACCAACATTCTGCCTGAACTTTGCGTGCTTCTGGAAGAAACACCACAAAGATGAAATCTAGATGACCCACACTTGATGAAACGGTGCATTTCTCCAAGTACGCTCTCTTTTCACGTGGAAATAAGACGCATGCACACAAGCATCGCGGCTGACTTTTGTTTTTCAGGATGCGAGCACAGATGGAGGTACAGTGCAAACTTTAACACACAGATTCTTAACATTCCTGCTGGGTGTGAGTTACCCTCCAAGACATACGGATGTCTGGCTTCGTCTCCCTTGGCGTTCCGGTCAGAAAGTCACAGAAGAAGTCTGTGCGAGCCTCACACAAATTTATGTTATGATGGTTCTTGTAGTGACAAGATTCCTGCTTAGTGGAAAAGGGATTCTAATTTAACAACCACTTGTGTCAAGTAAGTGCTGAAATAAAAGAGGAAAACTCGATTGAACAATAGAGGATACCCTTCAACCACTGCTCTAGGAACCCTATTAGTAAAATAAAAAAATATTAATCTTTCAATAAATATTTCTTATGCTACTCAGGTGCGACAAATCTTCTGTGGATTTCTAAAATTCCATCTCAGTCAGAATCCTGCTCATTTCTGACACTCCAGTCAGCAGAGAGGCTATCTCTCTCTAAATAAACCTTAAAGGAAAATACAGGATTCTGTTAAAATCATTGTGGTTTATTTTACATAGTATATCAATGCACTTGGCACAAAGTCAATTAGCTCACCACTTACAGGACAAACTGATGCAGTAACAGTATTACATTCTCAGAATATGCACAGAAACACACTCTTCCTAATACTACCTCCAGTCACGGAAAATCGACATAGTCCACGTTGATCGATCCTGCTTTTAGCTTTGGGTTTCACTCTCTTCACAATTTCACGGCTCTACAGAATCAAGTGGAGCTGCACAAAATCACAGCTTTTATTGATAAAGCTTAGTTCAAGCTATCATTAAGCATCTGTGTTTATTTACCCATGTTTTATACAACTGGACTTAAGCAAATGGATTCCACTAAGAGGAATCAGAGCCACTTGGGTGTTGATACTGTAAGTACAGGAGCCAAAGGCACAAGAAAGCTCCATGTAAAGAAAGCTACTTTAAAAGGCAAAAAACCCAAACATATTGTAGAGGAGTCTTGTGTGCAGGGACTAAATTTCAAACTAAGGTCCATTTCTTCTACTTGGATGTTAAACCCATCATGCAATGTACCCCTTCTCCTTTTCTGTACTTCGATCTTCCATCAACTTTTCGTCTCAACTCATCCTGTATCCTTTTCTCCTTTTTTTTAATGTCTGCCTCTTTCTCTAATAACAGGATGTCTGCTTTCTCTCAAATGGTTGCTGACCTCCGTGGCAAGGAGCCGAGCAGCTCACAGCTTTAAGTGATTCCTGCTGCTTGCACTTGTCTTTCAACGGCAGATGAAGCAGCTATAGGGTCTATGTACAGACACGTTTACTGAATTAAACAAGCACAGAAGTAAGATCAGCTATATTACGCTGCCAGAGTCAATTGGACTTCAAGCTATTGTAGCACAAAACGGTTCATCATTATGAATCAGACGGCG
This sequence comes from Jordanella pulchra, assembly GCA_034780135.1. Classification (NCBI taxonomy): domain Eukaryota; kingdom Metazoa; phylum Chordata; class Actinopteri; order Cyprinodontiformes; family Cyprinodontidae; genus Jordanella; species Jordanella pulchra. Next base: position 11,854 of record JAUZNJ010042336.1, on the reverse strand, counting down.
GATATTCATGCAATTCTCTTAAAAAGGCCCTAAATGCACAAATATCTAATAGAAATACATCTTACATATTCGTCACACTCTGACACACCGATGATCTTAAAATAAATTCTTAAAAAAAATCTTTAAAATCCATCAAATAAATAGGATTTAAACTTTTAAATTGGCTGACTAAAATAAAAAACATTGAATCCAACCACAGGTTGATTGCTTAGTGTATCTCAATGTACATAAACAATTTTTTGACTAAATACAAAGCTAAACACAGAAAGTAAGAAGCCCTATAAAACACTGAGCTCTGCGGTGAACTATGGTATAAAAGCTTTATCAGGGTCTATTGATGGAGTATAAACCAACTGAAGCGCATTATACAAAAGGATACTATTACTGGCTGAAAAAGACATTAAATAACATGTCTGACACTGAACTCTTGTCGGTCTGTGTGTCACCACACTAAAATAATCAACATATTCACAATACATGAGCCCTATTTTATACGGTTTCAGGGTCAGTGTATAATCTCCTTATGGAGATTAAACCTTCATTTCCTTTCTTGTTAAAAGCCAAAGCCCCTCCTAAGATAGAGTTTAATACATGTAAGGACCACAACTACTGCTTCCTACTAGTTAAAATGCAGCAAATCATCTCTGCCTGGATTGGCTGGGGGTGCTTCCTGCAATTATAAGGGAGGAAACAAGAGTGAGAGGTCACAGCTTGCTAAGTTTAGCCCCGTGGACAAGCCCAGACACGGGCGGGTTATCTTCTAAGATAGAGTGTAGTTGTTATTAAGCATTTTTTTCACAGTCGGAAGTGAAAAACTGAGTGTATGTGAGGGTGTTTGTGAGCAGAGGCCTGCAGGCTGGTCCTAAGGAACAGACAGTTCAACGAGAGGCAGGTTCATCTTACCATCTAATTCAATTGAATTATTTTACACCCATCTGGTATTTGTTTTCTATAGATGGATCTTAATCAAAAGCCTACACTGTCTTAAACTGTCATATTTTTCTTCGCGGAACCACCATCATGAACGTATGGTATTGGGATTTAGTAAGGTGAAGAACTGTAAAAGCAGTGAATCATGAAAAGCAAACGTATTTTTGTTTTTTAGTAACAAATAAAGAGTGTTTCCCAGTAGATTTGCAACCTAACCCGTGTTTCTATTCCAATTTGCCTTAAATTTTACAACCATACCCTTTTTTGATTTAGAATATAAAATCCAAACCATAAACTTACTAATGTCGGTACTTAACAACATCAGTGTAGATGAGATGTAGAAGTGTTCTCTCCGTTTCTAAGGGTTTCGGGGGAAAACTAACAAACATGGCTACAAGTGGGCCCTTTTACTAAACTCACTGTAGCCTTTCAGGCAGAACTCTGGGGTAGACCACAAAGATCTTCCTCCTTGCTAGTCATCCTCACTTGAGGTCCCATCTAGTGTAACCAGCTCAAGCATTGGATAATAATTTATTCAATTTCTCTTCTTATTAACTCACTAAGCTATGATGAAATGAGCTTTGTGTTAGGACACTTCCTCTGGTGCATACAGCCAACTCCTCACACCCTACAGGTGACATCAGGTTGCGCCTTCTAGGATCAGAGAAGCGGATGTCAACATGACGCATCAAGTTTTACTTTGTGATGACTTGCAGAAAACAGACTTTGTCATGCATTCCAAATATATTCCATCAAACCTTAATGAACAAAAACGTCCACATGAACAATAATAAATAAAAAAAAATCTCTTCACATCGTCACTAACAAGTGAGCTCAGATATCGGGAAATTAGATTCTCATCTTAAAGGAAACCCAAACACACATTAAGCACTTTAAGCTCCTCTGTAGGTCCGGTTGATGTCGTTTGTAATTCCAGAAAGAGTTGAAACTGCATAAGAAGCGCGAGCAAATTGGAAATATAATACATTTATTTGATTTTAATGGGTTTTCAGCCATCGCGTTAGGATTACACAGATGTTTATGATATTAAGAGAAAAAACTTAAGAGATCAAATCTCTGCCTAATGAGTTTAAACAGGCTTAATGTAATTCACGTGACCAGATCGCTCTGATCAGGCATTATGCGCAACAAGGTGAGATGACCAGCGACTGAAGAGCATCCTGATACCACCGTGTTTGAGCCAACAGATCAGCTGCTAGGAAGTCCTCAACTGACGCCTAATGAGGTGCAGAAAGCAGCTTTCTGATCCACCGGAAAAAACACACGGAGAGCGGGGTTCCTTACCGTTTCCTTTTCGCTTTATAAATCCGCTCAGCCAGAGCTAGCCCATATTTGAAGTTCTTCAAGGTCTCTTTCTTTTCATTTGCGCGTGCCTTTCTGTCTCGCGGCAGTTTTTCCAAGTGTGGGATTCCACAGAACTTCCCCGCACGCGCGCAGTTCCCACCTCTGAGGTCTTGAAGTAGAGCGCGTTCCCCAAGCTGAGCTCACGTGAGCATTTCTACAATTAAGCTACACCTCCTGAAGCGTTGGGACTTCAGAAAAGACCACTGCAGCAAAGACATTTCTCAAATCAATACAAAGAAATCTGTTGTCATGCAATGTTTGCACATTTTGATATTTAAATGCGCAAAATTTCGCCTATTTTTTGTGTAAATCTATTAGAATAATTTTATTTTGAGAAAAAAAACGAGTGTTTATGAGAAGCTACACCCTCAGAAATTGAAGTTAACTTCTGACTGCTTCTTTTTCATCTTTAATGCAATATAACTGTTTTGCTTGACAACCTTGGTCACATGACTACACAAACACCTACATACATATATATCTAATAAAGATCGAAATAGGCTTTACAAAAATTGTTTTTATATTTATACATTTATTTTTCATTGTAAATCTAAAGAGGCTTCTGGAGCTCAAAGGAAGAGCTACAACAAAAGCTTTAAGGAAGGATATCCATAGAATTCCACACTACTAAATACAGTTCAAAACTGCTGAAAAGAAACAGATTTAGATTTGATGATCTGTAAGAACTGCTTTCTCATCAGACCCCTGGGCAGCAGAACATATTAAATTAATTTAAATAATGACTCTGTCAACATAACTGAAAATATTTAAGTTTTTCCTTGTTATTCTTTTATTCTTCATATTTTCAATTCTGAAAAAAGGTAAAAACTCAATTTCCCTCAGCACCACCAGGTATCTAAATTGTTTCAGTGGTTGATGGTATTATTCCTTAAAATATTTTAAAACTATTACAATTATGAGACTTATAACACATTAAGTAATATCCTTAATTTATGCAGTATATATCGACTAAACATACAAAACACACACACACACAAACACAAGGAATTTATGTCATCAGTTAAGGTACAATAAGTGTTAAAAAAAATCATAAGAGATATTCTTCAAATGTTAA
>JAUZNJ010042326.1:22953-33561 GCA_034780135.1 Jordanella pulchra | reverse complement strand
TGTTACTCTGTTTTTGGACTCTTTATTCATTAAACACGTCTTATTCTTCACAACAACCTGGTTCTGCCTCTGCCTCACCACCCACCAAACAACCGCTTCATGACACACTGTACCACTTCACTTTCATATTTCTCTGACACCTCAAAGAACAGAGTTCTTTGCCGAATTCAGAATAAGAACAAGCTGCAAGCAATCCTTAACCATAGCTATAAGAACAAAATAATGTAATTTCTTTCTTGCACTTCTGGGAAAGAGAACAATTTTACTGCTCGTGTTGAGTATATTTAGGCCTTTGTTATGACAGTATGCAAGACTTTAATACAAATTTCTCAGTGAAAACTTGGACAGTCCTAAATACATAGCCTTTCTCACATTTCTCAACCAGTTGCTTGTTTTTCTGACCTTCTGTGTAGAGGTCCTCTTTATTTCTCTTAGCCAAACTGTTTTGTAAATGTCTTAACAGAAACACCAGGTTATGTCACCTTCCATATTAAAGATCTATTTTCCGATCAAAAACTAATTTATTTGGACACACTTTCTCAGCTTTTATGCCATAATTACTTGCATTTAATTGCCACTGATATTTAAACTATGGAGCAGATCTTATTACAAGAGGCTCTTCCTGCTATTTGTGCCGCTGGCATATTCCATTATATGCTTCTCATTTCCATCACCGTCCTTCAGATTGTATTGAATGTCAGCTGCTTGGGGCATCAGATTTTCTCTATCAATTATAAGTTTTAAGCTGGGTATACTGAATAAGGTGCTGATAGCATCAGTAGAGGCTGGACAGACAATGAGGGAAAACTGCACAGTTACACTGAACCATGACTTAGGACAGAATAGCTCAATTAGATGAGCTCAGACAGACAAATAGACAATCCTGTAAGGTTTGCTCAAACATGGAAATGAAGAGTTAAATTCTGAATAAAATGCTTTCTCTATCCATTGATTAAATGTAGTTGTTTTCTAAAGCAACCTATATCTAAAATCTGTCTTCAGCACAGGCTGTTCTGGATTCTGTTGGCCTTTACTCTTGTAGGATAAATCTCAACACCATGTTATAATGTAATGAGCTGCAATCCATCTCTAAATTTTCAACTATGCTCTAATGCAGATAATCCCAAATAGGAGTTATGTGTCTGAATTTAAAAAGATATGTTATAAAATACAAAAGGTGTCTATAAAATAACAAGCAGCTAAATTAAAAGACGGATTGATCTGCGGGTCCATATTATCTCCTGTTATAAAAAAAGGGCCAATTTCACAAAACTGATTTGAAAGCTTGGTCTTCTCAAACTTCTAAAGAAAATGGATGAGGTGTGTTGGTTAAAGCAGAGGGCTTGTGTTCAAAGAAGGCAGAAACCATCTAGTTTGATCTCCACAAACTGCCTTTCTAGCTCACTGAGCAAGACCCTTAGTCCCAAGAATTCTCCCTTGGGTTGCTTGCTGCCTATTTGACCCATCCCTTAGGGGTTAAATGCAGAAAACAAAATTTGTTTTCAGTAATGAACGAAAAAGCAAATTATCCCTTAGAAAGGTTTGTTGTCTCAGATGGGATTGAAATTTAATTTTTCGAAGAACATAAGTAAATATTCATTTAATTCACCAGTAATATGAGGCCAGAGGATCCTTAATTCGACAGATGGGATAGGAAAGATTGCATGTTTAAATCTCATGGAAGTAAAAGGAATGTTGATCACATTAGAACTAATGTACACCGTGATAAAGATCTTTTGGGGGGAAAAAATTAAAGAGGTGGTCAGTTAATGTTAAAAGTTTGTATGTGAGATGGATTGGAGCACTGAATGAGGAAAATCCTCTTTAAGCAGCTCAGTTTGGTTTATCATTCCTTCTTAAAATGAACAGTTTCTTGGCTTTAGGATTATGATTCTAATCTTGGATTAAGTCGGGATGACGACTGAAAGATAGCTCCCATATATTTTCCATTAACCACCAAACTGACTGGACAGAATAAAGATAATTTTTTTCACTATATTAGAGTCTGTAAATGTGCTGCCCAGTAAGCCGAGATTTTCTGATATGGGTACCAGAGAAAAATGATTTTCAAAGTTTAAAAACAGCATTAATCCAACGTTAAAGAGAAACATACATAAAGTACCCAGAGTTTTAGATAAATGTATATGAATCGATTAGGACTGGCAGTTTGGATGACAGATTTGCCTAAATATTTTTTTTTCTTTTTTTACAAAAACTCCAGAAGTTTTCAGTTTCTCTGTGCAGGTCAGCTCATGTCATGAACTACCATTTTTTATGGGGAAGAGAGTAGCTTTAACAAATTCCTTATATAGATTTATGTGGAATGTAGAATATTTCCAGTTTGGTTTTAATCTCATTTGAACATCAGAATTTTAATTCAGATTTTAAAGCTCGTCCTACAACAGGCTGAAATATTTGGACATATGGTCACGTTTATTAAAGATACAGTATAGATCTTACCTAATGGAACATTTATATTCCTGGATCTTGAGAGCTCTTCTATTTCCGTTCATTCTGAGAATTTGACCTCTCCTTCCTGTGTCCTCCAGCTGCTTTCGGCTTTCAGGTGAAACTGGAGAGGCTGGCCTTAATTAGGGGGAGGAGGCTGACTGTGACACTGATGCAGAACGTGGCAATATTGTCTCCAAGGCCACAACCGAACGGGGCACGACACTCCCTGTAGCCTCATTTTGAGACAACAAGGGCTAAACCACACCATCTGGTGCCCTCCTGACTGTCCTGGACTTGGGGACATACAATATTGTTGGTATGGGAGTGGAGACACATTCACACATCCAATTTGTAGGAGAAGGGGTACAGGTCAATGAAAACTTTGGATAAAATTTTGAAAGCCACATTTTATTCAGGCAAACTTCTATTCTACCCTTAATTTATCTGATTTACTTAAAATTCGTTGTATAAAGATATTAACCCGTTTTTTGTAAACAGCCTAATTTATTTACGTGCTTCTGTAAGAGTGTTTTGTTGATCTGCTATAAAAAATGTACTTTGATTAAATATGTTTCATTATTTTTAGAACTAAATAAGGGAAAATTAGTTTAATTTAACATTCCAAAAAAGTAAAATGAATAAATAAATAGAATGCACAATAATATAGCATACTAATATTACTGATCTAATGTAAACATTTGTGAAAGAGGCCAAAAATGTCCAGTGTAAAAAACTGAAACAGCTTTCTACAGGTAGGAGGAGGAAGCTTTGGAAACAAGTTTAGGTATTTTCAGTGGTAACAGAGTTGAATGGGGGATTGTTTGATACATTGAGGCTTTGTTTATAGTTATGTTGGTTCTCCTATGGTCTGACTTTATGAATGTCAAACCAAAAAGTAAAGCCCTCAGTTTACTGGTCCATCTATTTTTTTTCTCTGGCTTGTCATTAAGTATGAATCTTACTCGAAAAAACATGATTCCAGATACAGGTTTTTGTTTTGCTGTATAAACTATAGTTTGGAACGATTGCCTCATATTCCTTATTAAAGGTTTATAGTATTTATCTGAGCTAGACTTGTATCTTTTAAATCGTTCAGTCAATAAATCAGTCAATCTTTAGAGAGCATTTTTCAAACAGAAAATTAGAAAACTAGGTGCTTTATGGGACAAATTAATGGATAAAGACATTAAAGAAATAGTAACCATACAATAAATGGTCAAAAACAGATTTACAAAAATCATTAATTGTTAAAACTAAAAACATAGATGCTGCTATTATCTTACCTATATTACAGTTATTGAGATTTTGCAGCAGCCGTCAAATTAAGTTTCACCGGGGCTTTTTTTATGAAATACCAACAGCGGGACCTTGACAGGAAATGCCATGGGGTTCCCTTAGACGACCCATGTCCAAACTGAAGGATATGGGAGGTTGACGAATTACTAAATATTAAGCAATAATTCCACCCACTAAATAAGGTAAACATGCCTACTGTTATATTCACTACTAGCATAGTAATTACATGTTGTTCTGCAGCGACTTTATACTCTGAGACAAGAGCAGCACCGATGTCTGCTGGGATGGTGATGTCATCGCATTCAAATTAAAAATGATTCCAACTTAAAAAAGTAATCAGGATAAACAACAGTTTTACTTGCACAAATCGAGAAGCACCGAAAATGTAGATGATTTTTTAGAGATTAATGGGGTATAGTTGACCTCTGGATGAAAAATAATCTTTAATATCTCTGAAATAACAATAGCATACATGATCTTTTTTGAATCCATTTATATCATTTTTACAAATAACCATTTTAACTGGACGAGCCCGCACTAACAAAGCACTAACCAGTCATTGTATTTGCTGAGTTTTTTCACATACTTGGGGCGTCAGGTTCACACAGCAGAAACTCCTTCAATTTGATGATGCGGTCCAGGATGTAAAGACTGTACATCTAAAATGTAGAGCCGTTAACTCCCAGCGGGGCTCGCGGAAATCACCGCGGACACCGCGTTCGGTCTGAATGCACCGTAAGGATCTATGAAGGAAGCTTCATAGCTGAAGTCCAAAAGGATTCCTCAGTGTGTTTAAGTTCTCACTTTAGTCATTAACTAGAGATCCTTCGAGGAACAGTAGATGGGACATGAAAAGCTGAAGGACATAAACGAATTGAATAAAGACTTTAATATATCTGTGATTTGAGTTCACTTTGGTCCTTATGAGTCTTGCAGTTAAATTGTAAAGTAGCTAATATTAACAGAACTGAAAACAGAACATTCAATAATCTATTCCAATGAATCCCAATTCTAGTCTTTGGGAACCACTATCCTGCTCATTTTAGATGTGTCTCTATTTCAGCACACCTGATGTAAATGATTGCTTCACTCCCCTTTAACGTGGTATCAAGTGATGCCCAAGGCTGTTAATCAGCCATTGATTTAAGTCAGGTGTGTGACAGCAAGGGGACACATTAAACAAGGAGGACAGGGTCCCCTAAGGATGAGGGTTAGGAACCACAGTTTGTTCTACAAGTAGTATGTATGAAATAAAGTCTTTATATTGGACTGTGAGATTACTGCATTCTTTCAGTTTTCTTTAGAATGCAGTTTACCTAGTAAATATTTCTCTCTGAATGTCTTTGTGAAAATCTATGCTCTTCAGCTGTTTTTTACCTTTTACATAATCTACATCTTGCACAAAACATGTTTATCTATGCTGTTTTAAAAGTGCATCATTTTTTTAGAGTATGTACTGCGAATGAATTATATGCATATAGCAATAGAATTAGGAAAACTATGTTTTTCCCAAGTGTGAGAACTTTGACTGAAAACCATCTAGGGACACTAGAGACTGTATTTCTAGACACATTTATCCTTGAAACAGGCTCAAGTTTATAAGCCCGAATAGAATAAGAACAAAAAATGCTTTAAGGTGTTGAATCAATCCAACAACACAGTCATTATGCATTCTGCAGATACAAACCAAAGCCAAAGTAACATTTTTGATCAAACATTATCCACGTCTTGAACTAATTCTATGTGTTTTTGTAGAACCATAACGAGTAGCATAAGTTCCCTTAAACACAATGTTGATCTTTTTTAACAGTGGGAATCAATCTGCAAATCTGTGCTTTATAGTTGAGCGAAACAACAAACCTACCACTGAAATAAATAATTAACTATTGCTATAAATAAAGTACAATTTGCAGTTTGCCACAAGCTTTTTTAAAGAACCAAGCAGGTAAAAAAATGCCTTAAACAAACCAAAACTGATCTTTTCACCCTGGCCAACATGTTAAATAATATGTGAGATAGAAAACTGAAATCTCACATAAACCTGAACAGACCATGACTAAGGTAAAACATGGCAATAGAAGACAAAATCAGTTTGGATACTTAACGTCAGTAGGAACAGGGAAGCTAGTCAAAGTACAGACCTAATCCAGATTAAGAATCTATGGTTAGACTTGAAAATCTGTGCTCACTGATGGATCTGACTGAGCTTGAGCTTTTTTCCCAAATAAAAGTTGTAGGGGAAAAAATCATCTCTGTGGAGGACTAAATAATAATGAGCATCAAATTTTCATATTTCTATTCATGAAAATTCTTTTAACTCTCACTTACTTCCAATTCTTAAAGTAAGACTGTAGTCTTGTGTTGTTTTATCACATAGAATTGTCGAAAAAGTTTTTGTTAATATTAAATTACAAAATCTCTATAACCTCTAGATGTATGTAAAGTTTTGGAACAGTGCATTAGGCAGGCCAACATTTAAAGTTTTATTTTCTATCTAAAAAAGGTTTAGTTTTTCTTCTACATCTTACTCATGCCCCACACCAATAAAGAAACATAATCTAATGAGATTGTCCAACCTTTTAAAGTTAATTTTACAAAACTTCAAAAGTATATGTACCAAAATTAATTAGATTTCTTTGGAGCCGGTAAAATAATAAAAGTAATTAAGCTACTGCACATTAGATTGTTAAATATTTATGCCTTAATATCAAGTCTACTCTCAAGTGATTCCTGCATATTACCAAAGAAGTTATAACACCACAATGACATCTCTCATAGCTCAGCACTATTTCTGTATTTTACTTCTGCATTGTTTACATTCTTTTCTGTTCTTTGTCTGTTTATATTAGTTTCTTTGTCCTCTTTCCTGGTTTTGTCCTGGTGACTAATGAGATGTCAGGTAACACAGGGATTGAGTGGCGATGTATTAGTCTTACCTTTCAACTCATTATAGACATTAAAAAACAAGCTATTGATACAAAGCTTCACAATTGGAGTTAAATAAGTATGTTGTGGATCTTCCTGACAGATTTGGTTGTTTATATATAAGCTGCCAAAAACTGATAGTCCAGTGTTCAGCTGCTGTTGCACCAATGGAGACATGAACAGACATGTTTGAAGGGATTAAATCCATTTTTCTTTTGGAAATGAACCAATTCACAAGAGATGGTATACTTTATAAAAGACGAATTGTGTTGCTTGACATATTTAATATTTGCTGTCTTTAACATTATTACCTCTGCCAAGGAGGTTATGTTTTCAGTAGGGTTTGTTTGTTTGTTTGTTCACTTCGCTGGATGATTATCCATATCATCATCAAAATTTAATAATTTGTTAATGGTTATAATACGCCCCTTCTGTGAAAATTTGAGCAAAATTTGTCCATAACTTCTTCTGTAAAGTTGCTAACAAACAAACAAACAAATTGCTTGGTGGAGGTCTACGCTCTCTGAGTTCTTTTCTAGTTATTCTTAGTTAGGGGTCACATGCTCAACTTTTTGCTTGGATACCACTGGTTACCTTGATCACACTGTCCACAGTTAGATTTAATGTGTGTGAATCATAGCAACATTTGGTTTCCTTTGGGCTGCATAATTTAGCATATTTGGGCAGTCCTAAGGCAATAACTGTTCCCTACCAGATAAGATGGCTTTGCTTACCAGGGTTAATACCTAGTAGAAAAGGCAGGACCATCTTGCGGTGAGGCATGTTGTTTTGCACTTGTTTTGTGCAGTCTATTTTGCTATTTTTGAGGTAGATGATTAATTACTTCGAAATCTGTATAACTGATGTTGGCAGTTCTCCCTGGTGTCAGAAATCTTTGTAAAACAAACCAAGATTTCTCTTTTTGCCAAATATACAGTGGGGAGAACAAGTATTTGATACACTGGATTTTTCTGGATTTCTGTTTTAGATTCCAACACTCACAGTTGAAGAGTACCTATGATAAAAATTACAGTCTTCTACATGCTTTGCAAGTGGGAAAACCTGATAAATCAACAGTGGATCAAATACTTGTTCTCCCCACTGTATTCCCTACCTATTGCAGATCATACACACTGGCTGTCCTTTATTTGTCGCATTGATAAACATCATATCTTTCTTCATGGACTAAGCTGATTATGCTTTATGAAACAAGATTTTTGCCGGGAAGTAAACTGCTAAAACAAAATGAAAAAGTATACTGTGTCTCCTACCCTTGACTGATGTAAAGGTTAATTTTACTGCAAAGACATTGATGTTTTGTTTACATGTGTAAACATACTTGTGAGAATATCCTGCAAAAGACGAACCAAAAACACCACAGAACCTGTCACTCATTTAAACAGTGGTTCTGTCTGTGGGAGGGACTATGATTCAGTCTTCACATTGTGTGAAAGTGTTGGTGTGCAGCTGTGGAAGACCAAGATCCTTGATGGAGCTTCACAGTGACAGATTAAACCATTGCTCCTACATCTTTCTATTGTTCTGATAGAGCCATACAATTCTGTTCTCCTGTGCTTATTTTCAATATGCAGGAAATACGTTTACAGGTGGATGCTTTAATCTACAAACTTCAGTCAATTGAAAAATACTTTATTTATCCCAAAGGGAAATTAAATTTTGCAGTAACTCATATTTTGGTTTTATCTTAACCAGTTGTTGTAGGTGTTGATAGCAGTAGTCAGGAAGGATCATCTGTATTGGTCTGTCTTGGACTGGATCTGGAAAAACCTCTTACTTAAGACGCTGTTGTTGTTTAAAAATCTTCTGGAGAGGATGCTCGCTGTTGTCCATAATCTTCTTTACTTTATGAATAGTTCTCCTTTGTGAAATAATTTTAATACTGTTTCCACACCATGCCACAAAGCTGTTCACCAGCTTTCTGTACTCAGCATCTTGTCCATCTCTGCAGATAAAACATTTTAACAGAGAAGGACTTCTCAAAAACACTTAGTCACCTTTTTTAAAATTTGTTGGGTGTTTTTTAACCTGGATTATCAAATTGCATTAGGTGCAAATGTTGGAACATTTGAGTGAGTTTCTTTTGCTGTACAATGTAAATTAATGAACATGAACCCTCTAAGGGACACACAATTACCCAGAGTTCTGCAAAAACAAACAAGCCAGGTGTTCATCTATAATGTGTAACATAACTGATGTTTTGAGGTTTATTGGGGCTTTCAGTTGAATAACAGTGTCAATATACAAGAACACTGGCAAGGTTAACTGTCAGGTTATATCCACAATTTCATCTTTTTCTTGTCAAGAATAGTATACCTAGTCATACTCTGTTCAAAAAATAAAACTGCTTTGATTATAAAAACAACTCAGTCCTGCCTGGTCATGGTCACTTTGTTCTATTTGTCTCTGCTAAGCCATACTTTCATATTTAGTGAAGAAAAAAAAAACAATGAATATTTTGGAAGCCAAAAAATTATTATTCTCAGAGTTTCTTGGGATGTGAAGGAAATTAATTATCCACTAAACTTAGATATTGTCTGCTTGTCTGTCCCCTCGGCTAAGGTCTGAATTATATTTATATAATCGCCCTGTTGTCACAACTTTATGCAATTTGCTAAAAGAGTATAAAGGAGAATCTCCAAGAATGAGACAATGTTTTTTCTGGATAGAAAATTGTTGGTACTGAGCTACACACATACAAGAAATATTTGGATGAAGGAGTGTGAGCATTCTCCCTTTACTGCCTCACAGCATCCAAACACTTGACATTTAAAATCAGTTTTTTTCTGTTTCTCTGTTTTGCCAGAGAATATCACACAGAGAGGGTTGAGCTGGCAGAAACATGTGTGCACCCTCACTCATAAATGCACAGGCACAGAGTCCCATCCTGCCTTATTTTTAGCTGTTTCCCCTACCCAGCCCTGACCTACATCAGAGCATGAATAAAGCAGCCAAGAGATGAAGAGAGTGAGCTCAGAGGGGGGTGGGATAGGAGGAAGAGGAGGTCTGAGGTGGTGGGTGATGAAGAGGGAGGAAAGCAGCCAGGGAGACATTGGCAAATCCAGAAAAAAAATGAATTCCCTCTTGTGCAAAATGACAGTTCCAGTTCTGTCAACAGACCTCACCTGCAACAATGCCCCCAGAAGAAGCTACTAAGGGCAAATACACAAATACAGTTTGCCATACACAGTTGCACACATATAGGAATAGAACCTTGGAACAAAACAGATCAAAAAGCATCATATATTTTTTTGGCCTTACACGTGATGCCTTTCTCACTTATAAAGAAAGCTTACTAAAGTGGTAAGCTTTTGACTTTGAATTATTCAGGCTGTGAGTTGGCGATATCACAAACCAGTTGCTATCACCCTTGAACAACGCGTTGGAACCTTTCACCAAAAAAAGCTAATCAAATGAATGGCTTTCATTGGGGGAGTAGTGGTTCCAAACAAGATGGAAATTGGATTGAGGTATTCTGTGACCTCAAAGCACCCACATTATTTGCATGCTTTTGACATTGTAAGCTTTTATTCTTAAGGTCATTAATGCTTTCCACACCTAAAGGTATGTTCGGTCTCTTCTTTACCCTAAAATTTATCTCTCACATAGTTTATATTCTAGATATCTTATATACCAAGAAAAAAATTGGGGTCTTGCATTTAAGTCAGTTACATAGTTCATCTAAATGCATCCTGTTGTAAGAGCTAAGTCTGAGCTGAACACCTCCAGCTAAAGTGATTTATCCAAAGAATGGATAAGGAAATAACTCCCTTCACTCTTCTTCCCTTAAGTGGTAGAAAGGTCTGTTAGCCTCAGGAATGTGGTTTTCTGCTGTGCACACAAATGCTCTAAACTGTACATCTACATATGCTCACACAGAAATTCAGACTCTTCTGCATAACACCTCCCTAGTGTGAT
>JAUZNJ010042326.1:0-17677 GCA_034780135.1 Jordanella pulchra | reverse complement strand
AATAATTTGAATCTATTCAGTGATATTACTGCTTATTTGTCCATAATGTGAGAGCAAATGTAAATTAGCCTGAAAACATATCCAACTATCATACAGAGTGTAATGATCACTAGATATCAAGCCTGGTTACAAGTTAAGCACATAGGGTCTGATCTTCAAGGAACCCAAAACCAAAAAACAAACTCTCTGATTGTTTTTTTTATACATTGGGGCACTCAAATTTCATATCACATTATTATTTAATTTTTCTAGTTTTATCTATTTATCTATTGTTTTCTTTCTACTATTGGTTCTATTTGAAGAATTTTCAAAGGAAGCTGCCATTTGTTTAATACATCCTCCTATTCAAAATACAGTAGATGTTTTATGAAAATGTCATCAATTTCAAATGTACATCTAATCGTTCTGGAACTTTGGTGAGAAAAAGCTGACAGCCCTATTTCCACATACATTAAGTTCTCAAAAATGGAATGCATGTCTTTAAACAGGCTTGATAGCAGCCAGTTTAATAATCCCATCAAAAGTAGTTTTTTTTTATAAGAGGATGGAAATAATTTAGATAAGGTTGTCTCTGTCCTCTCTTTCATCTATTTGTAATTGCCTCTGAGATGTGGGTGTTTATATTTAGCCTCCCCTTAAAGGTTTGATGTTTCTTTCAGCTCATCACAAAACTGAGCAAACGTCTAGAGTGATGTCTGTCCTCACTTAAAGCTGCTCCTCTTTAACCGTTGTCTCCTCCCTTGTTCCTTTGGCTGAACACCGATTGAGTCTTGGGGAATAATAAAAGAGGATTGTGGTTATTTATGGGATGGATGTTTACCTGCAGAGAACATTAAAGGAACATGCTTCCATTATCATAAGTTGCTGCCTTTGCATTTTTTTTGACTTGAGCTGTATATTTCATTGCATAATACATACATTTTAATATGTCTGTTTGGCACATGTCTTTAGTGAGAAAATAAAATGCTAGTGAAGAATCCATTCATAGTGTAAGGTGAATATATTCATATTGGAATAAGACCCACTAGTGCTTTAAGCGAGACACTATTAGTGCATCATTTCCAACACGTTTGCTGGTGGTCCATTTTTCTATTATCAGTTTTCACATTTTTTTAACCTATTATATATAATATGACTTACTTTTAGGTTTCGATAAATATGTTTCTAATAAGAATTTATTATTTAATTTACACCAAGTCCTTAATGGCAGAAAACACTGTCCTATCCAGCATTGTAGTAGATTTTTTTATCAGGATTACAAATATTCTTTGTTATTTTCAACCATTTTATTCCGGAACATTTTCTTATATTCTTTTCGAGCACATTTCCCCTGAAATGACCTACAAAGAAAAATATTTAGAATTAAAACATACATTTGTCTAACTATGCTAATGGCAGCCATATATATTTTTTATTCTTTAATAATTTCTAATTGGTCTAGTTTGGTTATGTGTTTCTTTTGATACACAAACTAATGTGCTAAAGCTATAGTATGTATTGCAGTTTATCTTTCATATGCATCATAAGACAGCAATGGGGCACATACAAGTAAATGGAAAGCTCATAATTTAGGACAGAGATCTCAAGAAAAGAGTGAAGGGACAGAACAATAATGGGTACTAACTAAATGGTCCAAAAAATACCGAGCAATTTACTGGAGTTGCTATCTGAATGTATAACAGTATTTTAGCGCTTCCTTTAACCACTATATTATCAGAGTAAGTTTAGTGTTTTATATTTTCATAACATATGTTCTTGTGAGTCACCTACACAAGAAGTAGTTTTAGTTTGAGTCATCAGATCAGCTACATGACTCTTTAGTTACACAGTTGTTATGAGAAATGGAATGAAGAAGTAAATATGGAGGTAAAAACTGCAACAGAAATAATGAAACCTATTTTAATAATTCTACTAAAGATGTAAACACAAATTGACTTAGTAAACTAAACTCAAGGCTCCTTCAGGGTCCATATCTGTTCTTGAGTTGAAATATAGTAGTTTAACTAGTTTAATTTTAATCCAAACTTACTGGATTACTTGTTGTTTTATACAGCAAAAATATGATAATACCAAAATTAATATACTTACTTGTGGTTGAGCAGCAGCACTTGGACTGGAGCCCACCATTAATTCATATCAAATTCTGTCATGATTAAAGAACACGTTGCTTTATTACAGTGGCTGCAATGTGGCATTTTGCAAGGATGTAACCTATTTATTTAAGCCAAGCTTTTTAGTTTAGCTTGTTTTTATTTTATTTTATTTTTACCAACACAGATGCTTTATACATAAAAAAGCAGCATTAATTGACTGGTGGGTCAAGAGAAAGCATTCTCTTAAGCCCCAGGTATATTACAGATGGGAATTTTGAAATGTCCCCCAACTAATTTAATAAGAACCTATGTCCTCTGAGCTGAACGCTATGACAAGCATTCAATATATTTTGCCCTGTGGCACAGGACAGATCTCTACTTGTTCAGCTCGTGTTGAAATGAGCAGCAAGGCTGGGAGTAGGGAACACAATGACTTTATGTAGGACAAAAAAGAAAAAAAAAGGTTTTTTGAGGGAGGGGGGAATAAACCTTGTAATTTCTTCAATGCTCTGATCTTTTTTATGAGCTTGTCACAGGTCATTAAATTTAACGTTGCTGAAGTGTTCTGCTTGACATTATTAAATGAGGTGCTGTTGGAAGCTGGAGAGACGAGGACACGATTTAGAAATTTATTGCACATAGGGGAATGAAATCATGAATTGTTGGTTTAAGTCACAAATTTCCCCAAACACAATATTTAAACAAAATACAATCATTTCTCCCTCAAAAAATATATGAACAAAATATAAAGTGTTAAAATCTATCGATAGATTTGTTTTAAAGTTCACAATATCAAAAACATTTATAATTTCATCTGTATGCAAAAAGCATATGAAACTAAATGGCTTTGTGCAGGTCTTGAATAACCACATGTATGTAAAATTGATGACTAGCATTTTTTTAGTCTGGTCAAGTTTGGGTCACCATTGTCATCATAGCATATTTGAAGAAATTGTCTGGTCTATTGAATAAACTATGTGACTTTACATGACTGTGCAAAGTTTAAAGCTTAAGCTAATTTCTTATCAAGCTAAAGACAGGTCTCATCCAGATGTTATAATGACCCTTAGCGGCTGGATTAAGTAGGACTCTTGAGGCAGAGAAATGATGCAGACCCACTAGTGTTTATTCACCAACATTTACACACAAAGACGGCCTGCTTGCAAAGGTCTCAGCAGCAACCAACCAACTCTCTTGTAATGTGGCCAACCTGCAGTCTTTTATAGGCCCTGGCTGTTCCAATTAACAAACCCACAAATAAACAGGGTAGAACAAAATCCATACGCAAACATACTTAATATTAACAACCAAATCTTCAGAATATTAACAAATCCTATTCAGGTTTAAGTAAACATTTTATTTTTAAAAAGACATCTCGATAAATATAAATCCACCATTCGACTTCTACCGTGCATAATTTTACTGCTCCACCTCTTCAATCTGTGTTGTTCTCTTCCGGAACCTTTAAAAGGTGTTCAGGCCCCAGGGGAAACTTTTAGCCTGAACACCCTAAACAGAAAGAAACATGGGTAAGCCAGAGTTACACCAAACATTTTAAACAGTCAATCCTTACAGCCATGTGTTTGTTTTATTTTAACAGTACTCCCGTCAGTTTCAGCTGAGATGCCACAGCACAAAACACATAAAGTACTTCACTCTGCATTGGTTTCCTCCATCATTCAACCTATGTTTTAAGTATTTACAGCCATTTAATGAAGACCTTCATCACACCAGACATGTTTTTCTTTACAATAATATCCGAAAGCTTTAGAGTGGTAACCTTTGTGTTACATAAGCCAGAATGTTTCTTTTTGTTTCCTTTCTTTTTTCAAATCTCTGATGTTGAGTGGAATATTTACATTGAAGCAGAGTATTTTTATTGATACTATTTTTTTTACCTGTTTTGATAAGAAATTGTAACTTTGCAAAAAGAAAATGTCTTTGCTTTTAAGTATGCAATTTTTTTTTGGGACTCATTGTGTTCATTTTCTTGTAGATTATATTTTTGTCTTACTTTGTTAGGAATGTTGTGTTACATTTACGTTTAAGGAGAGACTTATCAAACATTTTTTTGAAATGATATGAATTTAACCCAGCCTTTCGCCCCATAGACTGCAGGAGATAAACACCAACCACTAATGACTCTGACGAACAAGCTAGAGAAGATAGATAGATGGATGAATATAAGCAAACTTGCTTTGCACTGTGATTCATTAATGTTTTATAGGAGGTAGTTTCTCAAAAGGCTGATAAGATTTCCTACTGTGTCAAATATTAGAGTTCTATAATAGCCTTAGCAGGACTTGAATAACAATCATTTAGTTTTTCATTTTTACAAGGACAGTTGTTAAATCCAATTTATATCAGTTTCATAGATTACTGTACTCTAATCAATCTAAACCACTTTACAAGACAAAAAAGGTGCCTTTATAGTTTCTCATTACAAACAGTTTTAAGCATATTTGGTGAACCCAAGGAGTTAAACAGTTAGACTTCTGTTATGCGGTCGTTAAACATTAAACTTAAATCCCAATGAATTTCCTATATTTTGCTATTACTACATTTATATGTCATAAGACATTCAATATAGACTTAATGAAATTCAATTCAAATGAAAAAGCAACTGCAGGTTAAAAATAGCAATATGTTGTTCAAGTAACTGATCAAAGAGTTTTGAAAATGACCTACGTCACCTTTGAGTGAAATTGAGCAGGTGAAGTTACTTTACATGCATATACGCATATATAGATATAATATAAAAACACAAAATTTTTTATTATAATGATGTTTCAGGAAACAGTGCCTGAATGGACCACAGAGGTAGATCAGAGTTATATCAGATATGCAAGTCAATTTTCTCTCAGTATCTTTTTTTTAAGCATGATTTTGATGAGACAATAAAACCAGTAAAGCCTCCAATCCTTTTAATGCTTCATATTCTCCACGGCATGTGTATTGCTCAAGCCTCACTGAGTGAATGGGAACTGTCTGTGGCACTGAATGTATGTTATAATGCATCATTAGCTAAACGCTTCAGGGGTCACCTTAATACATCCAGACTTTACGTTACTCCATAATCATCACTAACTATAAAAAAAATATGACCGACAAACAGCGTGCTCATAATGGGTTATTGTTATGTCCCAGGGAATTGCTAAGGTAACTACTGGCAATATAATCATTTTTCACTGACATAAATATCCATTATTCAGGATGAGGTATGTTCTTGTGAAAAAACTCACTCTGGTAGTCTATTAGATCTTTCCCAATACTGATGGGTTAATATATGCCATTAACTAATTTATGAGCCTGATAGTGTTGGTTTTGTTCTCCTACAGTTATGTTACACATCTGTCACAGCATGATTTTTAAGTTAGAAAATGTATTGGAATATAGTTTGTTATTGAATTAAGAGTAAAAAATTAAGATGTTTGTATAAAACATAACTGTAACTGTTTATTACTCAATACAGATAATAATGGCTGAGCAAAATTAATGTTCATAGAATCTTTACCAGCATGCAGGAAGACAAAAAACTCCTTATGTCTGTTTATTGTGAGCTGTGTCATATTTACAGTATCTGAGAAGAATTGATTCTGAAATAAACCTAATTTGTACTTTTCAAGTCTGATGTACTAAAATGCTAACATATTTTAAATTAATACCAGATTTATATTAAGGCCTTTGTAGATCTTCTAACTAATTTTTTTTGTTTTGTTTTGTTTGAAGTGTGTCTGCGTACTATAATTTAAAGTGAATGTTTGTTTATCCTAATATATATTGGTGAGCTGCAATGTGGGCAACACCCCACTGAATTTCATGACATAATTTGTAATGCCTCGAGCATTTAAAGCAGGATTTAATAAGCACAGGAGTCCTCTAGAAAAAGGTTTTTAATTTATTGGATCATATGTACTTTCACAAAAACTTTTTGAGTAAAAAGTTAAATTTTTAATGATGAAATTTTATTCTTTATCCTTAATATTCTTTTTAATGACTTAATGATTATAACACACACACATTGTAAATAATTTGCCAAAAAAATAAACCCTTGTTTCACAACTTTGAAACACTCATAATGTCTGTGCATGTATAAGACTAGATGCCTGTGGATGTAAAGTCCTTTTGGTAAAATGCCTCTTGGCAAGTTGAAGCTTGATCAAAGCCTTTTTGTAGTCATCTCCCAGCTTCATTTTTTTTCTGTCTAGACATTTTACCATTATTTTGCAAATTTGGTATACTTTTTTTCTGCTTCTTGCTTTAAGAGCACAGACTAACTATTAAAAGATCCCTGTACATTCTCTAATTAAGGTCAGGGGCTTTGACTTAGCTATTGCAAAACTAGTTCTCCCTTTTCCATTGCCTCCCAACAGCTTAAGGCCCCGAGCTATTCAACGGGCAGTTAGCGTTTAGATACTTTGTAAACCTGGTATTTCCTGTAGCTTTGGTCCCATGCCTGAGGTAGGGATAGAAAAACATTCCTCATGATTGTTGAAGAGGTGGGGTTGTTTACAGCAATATATTCTACAGAGCTTTATGCCACCAGCAATGCCAGTAACTGAAGAAAGTAAGCATACTTTTTTTATACCTTTGCTTTGCTCAAAAGAAAGATTTACGATGTTTTTAAGTGAGAAAAAAAAATGTTGAATGGTATGGGCATGATGGTAGGAACATGTGATTGTGACGGCCTTGACCTCATGGCTCCCACTGCTGGGAGGCAATATTCCCTTGGTCTTGGGTCTCTGGAGCAATGACTCGATCTGCTTCTGGCTAGCCACATTTGCCACTAAATGTTTTGCATCCGAGTTTACATGTGACTCTCAGATGTGCTTCTAATATATACAAAAACAGCGCATATCATTTAATAAATAACTTTGTAAGAGCTATTTGCAAATCCTCCATAAAATAATCTGAATACTCATGATGTCCCTCTTGCAAAAAAAAAGTCAATATTGCTACCTAAATATAAGGGACAGCCACGCCTGGGTCCCCTCAACTGTGATATCAGGAGGATTCCTAGTGAATAGGTTTTATTTTATGCTGCTGTGTGATCGACAGGGCTGTAGCATTGGTATCTAAAGGTGGTCTGTTTGAAAAAAAAGCATGTAATGAGAATTCCAAAATATCTCAAAATATATCCTAAATATTAAAGTTGGTCCAAAATCATTTTATAACTATGAAATGTTAAATAAAAAACGCTTTACTAACATTTTTTTGCTTGTTTTGTTTTTTACTCTTAGCCTGTTTGCATAATGTACTCTTTAAGTATCCATTTATATTGGCTATTATATTGATTTAATAATCATTAACTCCAAATGAACAATCGATTTAACCTAAATATTTATAATGTTGCATACTATATCAGTCTCAGGAGGTGGTGGATATACCAAGAAAAGACTGGTGCTTGGGATTCAACTCTTTATGCTGTTTCTTTCTTTTAGGAAAATATTAAAATATCATGGACATTTACTATATTTACTAACTTCGTTTTTAGGGGTATGAATGGGTAATAAGAGAATATTATATTTATATTTACCAAATTAAAAATGTTCAAAACTATGGATCATTTTCCTTCCACTGCACTGGTGTTGGACTAAAGTATATTGGCATTTGTGAGTTTTAATATTTCAAAACAGGCAAAAGATACTTTAGCAAGACATTGTGTGATTTGGTTGTTGATCATAATACCTGGCTTGTTTTTCCCCCACGGTTTTTTAAATTTTATTAATTCAGTCTATCTGTTGATGTACACGACTATATAAGTTCAACTCTCTCAGGAGACATTAAACAAAAATGCAAAAAACATCTCTCTCTCTCTCTCTCTCTCTCTCTCTCTCATTTATGTTACTGCCTTCTACATCAGCTCTTAACATCAACTCACTCAAGTTTTAAAAACATTGCATCACAGATTAATCCTGCTTTTGTAGGTCCCTGTTATCAACTCCTCTTCACTTTTTACTTTTACTTCATAGTTTAACATGTAGAGGAAATCCATGGTGGGATGATGGCAAAACAATTTTTCCTAGTTGCTACAGGGCTTCATGAGCATTACTTGTTCATAAAGCAGAATGCATTAGTCATGACTCCCACTAAGCTTTCACAGATTGATGATGAGTGTGTGTGCAAGAGTGAATATGTAACTTGAGAGCACACAGCTGAATGCTACACACGTGGACAAAATTACTGGTGCCCTTCATTTAATAACATAAAAACCCACAATAGTCAGAGAAATTACTCGAATCTGATAAAAGTCAGTCATTGCTTTTCAACCATGCTCCAAAAGAATGATTTTAAAACATAAAGTTATCAAACAGGCCTGGACAGGAATGGATACAATCACTGCAATCATACAATTCCTGTAACTGTCAGTGAGAATTCTGCTCTTCATGGGCAAACTGATCCAGTTGTCTCAGTTTTAAGGGAGACTTTTCCAGATGACATGTTTCAGCTCCTTCCAAAGATGCTCAATAATATTGAGGTCAGGCCTCATTGAAGGCAGTTTTGGAATACTTCTCCTCTTGGGTGTTTTTGGCTGTGTTTTAGGTCATTATCTTGTTTCAAGACCCATGGGCTGCAACTTAAACTAACTTTTCTGAGACTGGGCAAATATTTCTCTGTAGAGTCCCTTGACCATCTTGAAATTTCATTGTACCCAGCAGAGATTCAGGACATTTTGTGCCAAATGAATCAAAGCAGCCCCAAAACATAACAGAGCCTCCTCCTTGTTTCACTGTCAATTTCTTGATGTCAGGGTGCCTAATAAACTGTTTGACTCACTAGCCAAGTAGACCTGTAGAAAAATTTTTTTACCGGCCAAGCATATTTTTACCGACCAGGAAAAAAAAGAAAAAATTCACTCATAATTTTAAGGACCATCTTATTTCACTAAGGCATTATGTTAAATGTAAAGTTAAAGTAAAAGGTAATTAGTAATAGTAGTTTTATTAAATAAAGTTGTAATTTATGATTTTAGTACATTTTATTCAATAAAATGCAATGCAAAATACTTAAATTTAATAAAGCAGCCATAAATAAAACCTTTAAAAGAACAGCAAACTACACTGTTTTCATTTGCTATATTGCCTATAAATAAAAAGTGTAGTCTTTTTTTCAGTGGCATTGACATTGTCAAAGACAAGTAATTCAAAGTTTTTATCAAAATCTCACTTGCTCAGTCTTTGTGTTTTTTGCCTCAAGGCCTTTTAGGTGTCTCATCACCCTTTTTCAGCCTGTCACAGACTGATGTGTTGGACTCTTTTTCAAC
This sequence comes from Jordanella pulchra, assembly GCA_034780135.1. NCBI lineage: Eukaryota > Metazoa > Chordata > Actinopteri > Cyprinodontiformes > Cyprinodontidae > Jordanella > Jordanella pulchra. The sequence continues at coordinate 8,320 of JAUZNJ010042326.1, read as the reverse complement.
TCTTTCCTGGATCCCATTAAGCAGCATCCAAGCCTGGACCCAAAGCAGACGGCCCTTTAGCCAGGGAAATCTGCTTACCCATGAAGAATATCAGAGGTTAGGAGACATCCAACTTTAAGCCTACACCTCTATAAGGAAGTTATACCAGAGCTGGCCTTAGACCCTGTTCAAGGTTGAGCCAAACTTGAGAGGGCTCATATGTGGGCAAGATTCAAGTTTTCAATTATTACCTGAAACTGTCCCACCCCTGATTGACAGTCATCCTGGGCTGAGGTATGGGGCCAAGACTAACAAAGACAGATTGCGACTCTAAACACATCTTTTGATCGAGACTGGGGCCCTCCTCAGTTACTTATTGGAAGCACCTGAAGAATACTGTTACTATAAGATGTGCTTGAAACCACAGGTGTCCTAAGTCCCCTCCAGCTATGTCTGAGAGACCTATCCAGTCAGAGAGTCTCTCATTTCCTATAACTCATTTCAATAGCTCACATGCAATGCTCATTATTGGTTATTTCATTTCATGAGGATTTTGTGCATAGGTGGACATGGAGACTATCCTTTTCTGGAGTCACTGTCCTATATGTTATGAAGAAAAACCAAGATATCATAAATTCACAACAATCTAAACAGCAGCTGGTGCTTCAAAGAAGCAATAATGGCAGAAAATAGACATTGGAATTGCTATAAGAGAAATTCACCTGGCTTTTTGATGCCATATGGTGTTTCCAGTTCAGTGTTTATTTCTGAAATTCCGCCCTGGCTTGCATAAGGAGAATGGGAAGCATTAGCTTGCTGCTGAGCTCTAACACCTGGCTCTCCTATGCCTCTCTCTCCCAAGTTATGAGTTTTTATATAGAACGTTGATACCCTATATTTGCGTCATACTGACTTCACCTTAATCATGCCGATGGCCATCTTTTATCATCAAACAAATTGTACTGATCATTGTGTTACAGATGTGACAACACAGACAATCTTCTCCCTCTACCTTCTGCATAGTCCAACCAAGATTAATGTTCATCCTGTCCCAGTCATTATTCTGACAGTTTTGCTTTGAGCAATATGGGCTTCACTAAATCTGATATTTCAAAACGCTGAAATTATTCTGTTTCTGTTATTGTAACCTCCAGACATTTAAAAAAACTCATATTAAACAAGGATACGCTGTGAATCACTAGAACCTAATATTGATCATCATTCAAAAATCCAAACCCAAAGGTGTACACTGTATTCATTTTATATTTTATGCCATAATCCCAAAAGAGTGTTGCTGATGGTCAGATCCTATTTGAATAGAACCTTCTGTAATATTTGGACTGACATTCATTACATGTTTGGAACAGAAACAAGGCTTAAAAAAGGCACATTCAGTGCTTTTTAAAGACTACAATTTAACTTTTTCAGACAGAGAAGAAAAAAGAGAAGATGCACAGAAATCATTGTTTCAAGTAATGTTAGAGATAAATAGAAGAACATCGCTTATACTTATTTTTGCTAAATGACAGACTAATATAATAACTTTTGAGGTATACTTACAGTTTCTTAAAATTTGGTAGGGCTGCCTTTAAATATTTTGGATATCCTTTTACCAGCATATAACAACTGTAGGATGGGATTTTTGCACATTTGCCTGTCAGAACTTGTCACTGAGTCAGATTTGCAGGCCAACCTAAAGCATTTGTTTTGTTGTCCAAAGGCCACAAATTTGACTCAATTTAATGGTATCCTTGGAATCCTTTTCCATTTTGAAGACCTTCCTAATGCTCAGGGTGTATTTTACTATCCTAAATTCTGAGCTATTGGATATCTCTTTCCAAATACTGTTCTTCCTACTGTTTTCTGAAATGCACAGGTCCCTTCTTTACCAAAACACCCACAAATCATGGAGCAACTACTCCTACACATCAAAGTAGGAAAGTAGTATCAGGATTAAATGCTTTACCCTTTTTCTTCCAAATGTAGCAGTAGTTATTTGGTCTTTCAGTTTTAGTTTCAAGATCACAGGATGTGTCCCCAGAAATCAAGCTCTTACTCACTGTGCACATATGCAGACTGTGATTTGTTTTGTTTTATTGTTTATTTTCTTTGGTTTTAAAATAATGCCTTCTTTATTTCTGGACGCCCCTTCAGCCCAAGTCACTAGAGGACTTGTTTTACTGTACAAGCTGCAGCAACATTTTGAGTTTTTTTTTAAAATAGCTTAAACTAAAACACTTACACTTGTGTTAGTGTTTTAAGAGAGGCCATGGTGGGATTTACTGACACAACTGTAATATATTATACATGAGTATGCTATTTATTATCATCTACAACTTGAAATTCTCAATCTTTATTTTTGAGTTGCCTTAGAAATTGCTGTTCATGATTACATAGGAGCGGATCTTGTATATGCTAAGGCCGACATCTTTGTGCTACAGCAGCGCAGAGCTCAGAAACCAGTGACTATATTTATTGGTATTTTTGCTCAAATTCAATTCAATTCAAAAATACTTTATTTATGCCAAAAGGAAATTAAGTGTTGTAGTAACTCATGTTTTGTTTTCTATTTAAAAAAATGCGACTATAGAGGGTTGAACTGATACGGGTCGGATGTGTCCAAAGCAATAACATGCTATATGATGCTGTTACTCACCAGCATTTATGCTTATGCAGCAGTGCTCTTGACATTTCATAGGTAATGGGGACTGACGTTACTCAGATTACTCCTCAAACTACTAAAAAACAGTAACTTTAATTAATGTAGCACTAAGAGCTATGAATAAAACATGTTGAATTAGGATTATTTATATCAGTTACACCACGTAGGTATACACCAAAATAATTTTATGGATACCTACCTCAGTTACATCTCTTCGGCTTCTTTGGAGAGCTTTAAGTCTCACCTCATTGGCTGCAGTCATCCCTCAAGCATCTCCCCCTCACCTGACCATAGTCTTTAGGCCCTCTTCCTTTCCCTCGTCCTTCTCTAATACCTTCTTTGCCAGAGTCAGATTTGAATTCTTTAAAAAGGGGAAATATATATGCTTCCAAACTACACAATCGCAATGCTAAGCAGCCTGCTAGCTTAGGGCCTGACCATTAGAAGGCGATGAAAATTATACACTGTGTCTTTAAAAGACAAAACAAAGGTGATAGGCAAGTCAAGTTAAGATTTGAACCCATACGTTATTTTTGATTACTGTTTACTTAACCAGTGGTGGAAAGTAATGGAGAACATTTATTTTGAGTATTTTCATTTACTTAAGTATATTTTGGGGTTGATACTTATAACTTTCACTTCAGTACATTTTAAAGTCAAATTTTATACTTTCTACTCCCCTCCATTTCTAGGGACCTAGTTACTGTTCCTTTTGACTCAGCTTAGCTTTATAATCTTTATAATCTGTAGCTGTTTTTCTTTCTTCAAATGTGATTGGCCACATTGTTTCTCACAAAGTTCGAAGTTCACCCAACAGAACAGGTTTCCTGGATTATTTAATAATTTCTCTTTTTCAAAAGACCTGGGTCAAATAGTTGCTCATCAGCAGGCATATGCAGAACATTGATTGACATGCCGAGGGGTTAGTAACTTCCTTCAAGGAGAACTAAAACATTCAACATGCCACTGTTTTAGAGATTTGCATGACAGTCTACAAATGTGAAGAGAGAGTTGTAGTTTCTTTTTTGGCTCTAGATTCAGCCTTAAACATCTATTCCATAGTAAAAGTGTGAGGAGAATCTTGCTAATAGGCTCATATTGGAGTCAAGTGTGTTAAAGCAGAGACACATCTAAAAGTTACAGGACACTGGCCCTTTAGGACTGAAGTTTGGAGTCTGAGACATTTAAACATTAATCCCTGTCTATGCTGTGCAGCTGAAAAATGCAAATGTGTGGGACTAATCTCTGTATAGCCATTTTAATTTCAAAACTTAGATTACCTGGATCCCTGTTTGAAAACCAAGAAGAATCTAATGTTAAGCCCAAAGTGTCTAATTAGTGAAGCAGACAGCTATAATGTATTTTTCTTGGTTTCCTTCGGGCCTTTGGCTAACAGAAAACAAGAAAGGAGCAGTTCAGAATAGTCAGAAGAAGATGAAAAACTATGCTGTCATGTCAGCATGTTATTTTATTAAGTTAGCATTTTACAATATCTTTCTGGATAGATTTTCATTTTGCTGTCATTTGCCTTTCTTTGTATTCTTTGAATTTGTTTTCTTACTTATTTAGTGTAATGTAAAGGCTGATAACATTTGTTCTGTGTGCTTTTTCGTTGAACCTTCCATTTTTCTCTCAACGTTCGTGAAAATAATATTCATCATAGTGATCCAATAACATTTTTATTGCGAAAGACCACGTGTGGTTAAGGAGACTGACTATCAATGCAATCCCAAATCTTATTTAGTGAGAACATTACAATTCTCTTAAGTATAAAATACGTGAAATGATATTAAAATCTAGTTTTTTGTTGTGTTTTTTTTTTTATGCAAGAAGTTTATGTTGTTAATCTAACTTATTGCAACCACTATTACAATTTTAAATAAAAAGGCTCAAATTAAAAAGAGAAATAAATTATTTATTTTATAAAAAATATTTGTAAAAAAAATGTTTTGGTTTGCAAGTTTAAACCGGTGTACAAACAAAAGCACAAACATCTCATTAAATAGAAATACTTTGCACAATTAAAGAAGTTTTTTGTACACTTTCTTATTTCTTCTAACCCTGTTATGTCCTGGTCTAAAAAATTAACCTAATTGTCTGACTAAGCAGTTTGTCTGCACACCTGGCATTCATCAGCTTCTGTTTTTCATGCATCCACTGTTAACTGATGTTATTTAAAGATCTTTCACTCACCATTATGGATCCGTACACATATATTCCACTGTGAGCATGGCAAGCATAACAGTTGATTAAACAGATGTTAAAGAAGTATACTGTAAACACAATCAAATCTTACTCATTCTCTCTGAGCAGATTTTGTACTACATCTCGTAAAAAGTATCACCAGCCATTATGATGGTAGACTTGCTCTTCTCCTCTCTCACAGAGCATGATGAGTGTGCCAGTGGCCAAAGCTTGTGTGATGAGAACGCCATCTGCACCAACACCATCAGAGGACACCTGTGTACCTGCAAGCCAGGCTATGTAGGGAATGGTACCATCTGCAGAGGTAAGATCGTGCCCTAGAACATCCCTCCGGACACAAAGAAAGATCCTAAATCCTTCCTCACATCTGTTTGGAGCTCATTGTGTGTTTGATGCTGACATGGTTCTCCTATATCACCTAACCAGGCAGCAGCTGCAGTAGAGATGATGAAAATTGATTCTTGACCACTTTCAGCCTGTTTTCAGATACTCTCGTCTAACATCATTCTTCATTGACCTTTTACGCCAACACCTTGCCTGGTTCATTGGCTAGAAGTCAGAACCTGTATTCTGTCATGGGTTTTGTCCTTTGATCCAAATTCAGATTAGATGTTCAGACATTTAATTTACACCAGTTTTGTTTTCTTGTCACTAGAATACTTAATATGTGCCTTATATTAATGTACACTACACTGATGTTCTTTTGAAAACCACTAAATCATGTTGTTTAAACTGAGTTTTATTTTTTTTATCTGCTCAAATAAGCAAGAGGCACCTTTCTGGAACAATATATTTATACAATTCTAAACTATCTTTACACTCTGCATACCAAATTGCCTAGATGTAATTTATATTGCATTATTGAAAAAGAAACAGGCTTAGCTGTTTGACCAATCCATCTGCTTCCAGGATCACTTAAACATAGGAAATGTCTTTTAAGGAATTTAGCATGAACAATTCATGCCTTCTAGCTAATAGTAAAAAGGTACCTAAATGCCACAAATGTCTATTTTTTCTTTTAAAATTGCTACACCATAACATTACTTATTTAAATAAGTATTAACAAATGTTAGCAAAATATTCAGAATCGCTTTTTTCTGTCAAAATGTACTGTTATGACTCATAATAGCCCCTTAACATTAAAGGCCCAAGTTTAATATAAAAGGAATCTCAGTATCAGATATTAACAATGCAAATCGAACAGACTTCGACTCAAAATTGTATTTATTAAAGTTGGTTAAGATTTACAGTGTGAGCAGAATTAATTAAAGTTGTATTTGAAATAGTCAATTCTGTTATTGAAAAAACATTGTCTTAATCAACTAAAAGACTAATAAGTATCATAGCTTAATATTGGTGGAGTGTTTTTTTTTTTACACTTGGTTATCTCAGGATGATATTTGTTTGAGCAGGTAACTATTACAGGGCAGAATTATTAGGCGTCTTAATATAAACCAAATATATACCCATCTTACTTGTTTATTTCACCAGCTAAACCAATATAACAACATAGGATTTAGAAATAAACATTTCGATATTCAAAAATAATACCAAAAACAAATTAGTGACCAATACGGCCAACTTTCTCTAAGATTGCACTCCAAAGCTTCCATCCATAGATTTTGTTAGTAGCTTGAACTGTTCAACATCATGTGCTGCACCACAGCCTCCAAAACACAGTCCATAGAGGTGGACTGTTTCCCTATGAGGGACCACAGGTTCTCTATGGGGTTCAGATCAGGTGAACAAGGAGGGCATTTCATTTTTTTTCTTCTTTTAGACCTTTGATGGCCACCCATGCTGTCTAATATTTGGATGCATGTGATGGAGCATTGCGCTGCATGAAAATCATGTTTTTCTTGAACAATACCAAATTCTTCCTATACCACTGCTTGAAGAAGTTGTCTTCCAGAAACTGGCAGTAGGTCTGGGAGTTGAGCTTCACTCCATCTTCAACCCGAAAAAGTCCCACAAGCTCATCTTTGATGATACCAGCCCATACTGTACCAGTATCCAACCTCCACTTTGCTGGCATCTGTTTTGTTTCATGCATATTTGACATGAAACCCTTGGTTGTTCAGTTATCAAGCTTAAAAATTTTTGCAATTTCCAGACTGCTGCATCCCTCTGCAAGACATCTCACAATTTCTGACTTTTCAGAGTCCGTCAAAACTCTCTTCTGACCCATTTTGCCAAAGGAGGAAGTTGCCTAATAATTAGGTACACCTTATATAGGTTTTTGATGTCATTAGACCACACTCCTTTTTATTACAGAGATGTACATCATTTGATTTACTTAATTGGTAGTTGGCTATTAGGCATATACAACTTAGGAGTAGGAGTAGGACAACATGTATGAAAATGATGATGTGATCAAAATACATATTTGCACACACCGTAGAGGTGATACCTTGACTTTCTAATTATAAGTAAATATATCAAGTAAGTTGTAGAAGGTGGAAGTAATGATCGAAGGGAGACAGTCACTGCATCTAATGGGGGGTTGAACAATGTCCCTTTTAGGCTCCATAATGTTATTAGGCTTTTAGGCTCCATAATGTTATTATTGTGCTAGTCTAGTGGCTTATTTTTGTATTTATTATGCTAAGTTTTGTTTGTTTATAAGCATACAAGAGTATTTAAGTTCATTAATGATGTTTTTATTTTGGTTTATTCGCATAGAGATTGTGAACCTTTTCCACCACTGATATTTTTCTACTATTATTATTTCTGACATGCTGAATCTATTTACATGTGCACAGACTCTCTTTCCATCCTCTGTCATTATACCCAAGTTTTCATCATGGTCACTAAGACCACAGACATTTTTGCATTCATGATTGCACTTGAGTTTCTAACACAGTATTTCTAAAAGCAAAAATTGCACCTGAAATCAGCTTCAGGTTTGACAAACTGTTTTGCAGGTGCAAAGTGTTTACCCTTGTGTACTACTACAATGAATTTACGTAGTTTGGATATTTGGAAGTGCATGCATAAATATTCATGAAAGATGTTCTCATTTTATCAACAAAAGACAAAATTCACCTGCTTTGAAAAACAGCTTTGTATGTTGACAACTTTGCACATCTTAAATACACGTAAACCTTTTTAAGACAAGGTTCATAATACACACTGACATGTGAAGAGAATTTTCAGTGTAAGGGTCCAAAATTGTTTTTTTTTTTGTTATTGTTGTTTTAAAATCTTTTTTTACAAAAAAATGTAGCAAAGGAAAAAAATCTTCTCTCTAACCTGTAAAACACTGCAGAATGATTTGAATATGGCAATATTCAAATTAAGGCAATATAGCATAAGACAAGGTATGCTGAAAGCAACAAAGTGTGCACAGACTAATAGCTTGTTTAAAAACTATTATATATATACAGTGGGGAAAATAACCAATTGTGCAAGTTCTCCCACTTAAAAAGATGAGAGAGGCCTGCAATTTTCATCATAGATATACCTCAGCTACGA
>JAUZNJ010042316.1:20161-33562 GCA_034780135.1 Jordanella pulchra | reverse complement strand
CTTTAGGTCCAAAGATAATAACTTCAGTTTTGTTTCTGTTCAGCTGAAGAAAGTTTTGGCACATCCACACATTTATTTGTTCTAAGCATCTATTCAGTGATTGGATGGGGCACCTCACAGGGTTCAGGCCCTTTTTCTGCAGTGCAATAACATGTTCTTGTTTTTTTTCTCCTTTATTTAAACACTTGCATGTTTTAGCTTGAACAAATTCAGATATGAGACAAAGACGGCCTTAGTAAAGTAGGAATACAAATGAAGCCTAATTCTTTGTGAAAACATGATCTCTACATTGCCAACTTCTGATTTAACTAAGCTCATTTTTTAGAAACTACATTTTATTTTTGTAGCCTCACTCATATCTAATGAACAAAGAAAACACTTAATTAGAATCTATTTAACAACATAAAATAGATTAATGGTCTCAAAAAGCAACAAACATAAAATGCACCAATCTATAGAAATTCGATAACAGACTAGAAACAATTATTGACATCTGTCACTCTGAACAGGGATATAAGGGAACAGAGAACATCTAAAGCACAGCAGGTCTCACTTTCTCCACTTAAGTTTAAAGTTCATGGGTCAACAACAAACCGATAAAAGAGATCAATCTCACATAGAGAGAGTTTAGCAATTTATCCCATTGATTTCAGAGACAAAATGAGAAGTTTTTCAAACTTATGTGTTTTACTTATGACATTACTTGACATGAAACAACCATAGCGTTTTAAAAAGAAAATGCCATCACAGCAGTCTAATATGGTAGTAGTGTAATCTCTGGGGCTGCTTCGCTGTATTTGAATGAAACATGAAAAGTACTTTCTACCAAAAAATCCTTAAAGAAAATTTCCAGCCATCATCTTGAAACTTTAAATTCAAGCTTACTTTGATTATGCAGATAAAAAGTACACCAGCACTTTTAAAAAATATATATATAAAGTCAAAGTTTGGACTTCCCCCAGTGCACTTAAATAAAACAAATCTTTAAAGCTTCAGAAAACACAAAGACACAATAAAAAATTTAAGTTTCATCTTCTGTGTGTGAGAAACAACATTCCTTCAAAAAGTGCAATTTAAGGCACCCCTGCTTGACATTTATCTTTTTTCCATTTTGTTTATTCATTTTCTCTCTCTGGACATTCATGACATAAAAGAGGAACCAACTTTTCTACGCCCATGTTTCCTTCTCTGAAACTCCCCATACTCTAGCCTTTCAACATTCAAAGTCATGGCAAAGGGAGTTTCCTTTCATACACTTATAATAGTCTGGGAGGGCCAGAGGATTGAAGCAGCTCGACCACATCTGACGTTCCTTTGGGGTCAAAATAAGGTTCTGTTTATTTTGTTCTCAGAGCTCAGTTCAAAGCAGGAGGCTAACAAGTCCTTTTGATTTCTGTCATAACAGAAGGAAGATTACACGCTGTAATATCCAATTAATTTTCATAAAGGGAAGGGTAATTGTTCCTTTTCAGTTCTTATAACTAATCAGTATCATGGAATCGCTTGAGGAAATAATGGAGAAGTTTGATAGTTTTCTCGATAACTCAGATGTTGCACAAGTCGGATGCCCTGTTAACCTAAACGCACAGAAAAAAAGAAGGTAAGAAAACACAAATTATGAGCTTTGAATCTGCAAATCATCTTCCAGAATCTGAGATTTAAAAGTACATTTAAAGACAGTGAGCATATGTTCATATAGAAATTCATTGATCTGCCGTCACCTTTGATCTTCAAATGGTTGAGTCTGTTTAGTGTTTTGGAATAAGGAGTACAGATGAGGAGAATCAACAAAGGTCAACATGACTGAGTCAGATATTTAGCTGTGGAGTAGAAGCAATGCTGTAGAGATTAAAGCTTAGAGTTTTGTGGCTTACAGGTGCAAATGCATAGTTAATGACGAAACAACATGTGATGCAAACCCAAAAATATGCAAGCACAAAAAATGTAATGAAAAACACTGCAGAAAAAATAACAAACAAACAAACAAAAAACATTTAAGCATTTTCTTTTGCATTTGTTTTTCTGCACTTGGGTGTTAGGGGCAAACATACAATTTTTTAGTTCATCCTTTGACCAGACCAAATGAGATTATGTATATTTAAATGTAAAGGGTCCCCAACAATGAGACTTGAGGAATACCAGAGACACTTTGATGCTAACAATGACTAGCTGAGGCATCTTTAGAGAATAATCAGTAACACAGAATTGAAACAACAAAGGCCTGCTTTATCCTCAGAAACCAATTAGATGAACCAATAAAATGAGAACAAATTTGGGCTGTATGGTCTTATTTTACTAACGAGAAATGAAACAAAGGAATAAACGTTAAAAACCAAGGAACTAAACATATATGAAAAGCCCAATAAACTAAACAACTTGTTTCTCATCTTCACTCGTGTTGAAAAAAAAAATGCTTTCAAGTAAAACTCATTCTAGTAATAGTGTAAATACACTTGTGTGTTGCAGATGATTATGATGACAATACTACTAGAGTCCAGAAATATCAGAAATATGATTTCATCCCGTCTGTCATCTCTGGCCTGTTTTCCAAGTGTTTAGCATGTGGCGTTTCAGTGTTTCCAGTTAAGATCTGCTGCCCTTCAATGTTTTGTCGTGTTTGTGTAACTTTGTTTTCTACAAGATTTATTGAAGATTCTTATTCAGCATCAAACTGGGCTTTGTTGTGTTCAGAGTCTTGGCTTTCGTGAGTCACACAAACATTTAAACAGCATGGGAACATTTTTTTTTCAATTGACCAAAGTGGTCTAAAGGATATTTAGAAAAACAAAACTATGACAGAAGACTAAAGCTGTCAGTGCCAGTGTTTAGCATTTAAAGCCTCATATTATTGCTGTTGATATATTTACAACCTTTAACCTCCCCTTTGTGGAATATAGTCATAATAAGCTCTAAATGAAGCCCTAAGTATAAAAATGAACTGAGTTAAACTGTTAAAGATAAACTTAGATGAAGAGATCATGTTAACAACATCAAAAGTCTGAGACTTTTTTAAACTGAACAGGCAGAAAATAAAGCAAAAGAAATGACAAACTATGGTGTGGTGATGCATATCAACTTACCAAAGAAATCAGCTGTACATGGTTGAGCATTGTTCAACACCCCCAGAAAAAGAAAAGAAAGGAAACAAAACATCAGCTTTTAAAAACAAATATTAAGTGACATTTTCATGTCAAGATATTAATACACATCATCAGTCGGTATTAAGTGATGCCAAGTTCTTAAACAGTTAAAACTTCAAAGTCAAACATTTTTAAATCTTATTGATTCATTTGCCTCTTATGACACATCAGGTGTCTCCCCCACCTGTTGCTGCACAGTGCCGGTCTTCTGGGTGGAGGAAAGCTTCCAATTCTTCCCCTCTCACGAACATTAAATGTGACGAGTGGCAAATATTTCTCGTTCGACAAAAAAATCCTATATATAAATAGTGCAGTCTGTCTCAGCTAACTACATGGCTTTGACTGCTATGGTAGCAGGTAGCAGTCACATCCCTACGGTCACAAATAATACTCAAAATACTACGAAATACTAAAAAAACAAAAAAAAAAAACAACACAAAAATAGTAAAAATAAATATTCCGAAAACTTGCCAAGTCTCTGAGGTTTTTATATCATCATAAATTCTAATTTATCGTTTAGATGATAGACGATAATGACAAACAATATGATAAATACCCACAGCTACATGGAACCTAAAATAGGACCTATGATGCTATTTTGAAACAACATAATTGTATTAAAACTTCAAACTTATGAATAAAGATGGATATTTCTATGTTAGTTTTTTTTTAACATCAGTATAAATGGATGATTTTCTGTTTGAATTAAAAGCTAATATCCCAAAATATTTTCCTATTGCACATTAAAATATTGATGTCACCATACTTAACTATGGTATCTTATAATGACATACGGCTAACTGACCAGATATGCTTGAGGAGCCAACAGAGCAAAGAATACAAACCTTTCTTGGCTTTTTTCTGCAGCTTCAAAGTATCCGATGATCTCTTTTTGATCTCCTGACGAGCTTTTTTATACTCTGTTGAGACATTTGAATAAATAAAATAAAATGGAGGACCATATCAGGAGCTGGATTCTTAGCTTCCCATACAAACCGGTTCACAGTGATTTATAAGTGAGAGTGTGTTTCGAAAACCTTTGGCGTGGTCTTTGTCCAGGGTGTTGGCCACTCTCTTCCACTCCTCCATCTGCTCCTGGAGAGGGTTGATCAGGCAGTCCAAAAACACCCTGGTAACACAAACTCTCTCTTAAAACTGACAGTGTTCAAGAAAAAAAGTCTCCAAAATGATTTATTTTACATTTGTTCTATGAAAAAAACTGTTAGAGGTTTAAAGTTAAAAACTCTTTTGTCATTAGTAGGATTTGTTTTGCAGAAATTATTTGAGTGAGAGTTTCAATACTACATCTGGTACCACATGCCTTTAAAATAATTATTGATAAATCTATTACTTATTTCAATACAGATTCATAGTGATTAAATTTTGCTTAACGTGGTGAAACAATGAGTTAAAAACCATTTAAGATATGAATAGAGCTCATTTTCTATGTCAATACTGGAACTGAATACCGAAAGATCCAGGCACTGAACAAGGGATTTACATCTACCAGTAATTACATGAGAAAATAAAATACCTAAAATTTTGTAAACAGAAGAAAAATGAAAATACTGCTTCTGCTTAAGCCTCTTTTGTGGAGAGTCAGACTTAACTCATGAGAAGCATTTCTTAGAATAGCTCTGCTATCCTAGCAGTAATTTTTGTTTTTCTTACTGAAATATTCCTTTACATGTCTTGACACCCTTCAGCCCTTAACCACACCTAAACAACACCTGTATCTTCTTTGCTACTGTTAAAATGTTTAGTCTTATGAAGAGCTCAGGAGCAGCAGAACAGCCGAAGCTGAGGTCTGTGTTGCCTGTTTACGTCCTCCTGTTATCATTTTCCTTTTATGCTGCTCAGTTGGAGGTTTCAGCTCCCCATTTCAACCTGACTGACTCCCTCACTCTGAACTGCAGGGGTTAATGGACTCTCATCATACATTTTTGAGGAGAAGAGAAAGTAATTTAAAAAAGGAAGGAAAAAGCCTGAGAATCAAAGAAGTTCTATAAAGCTTGGGAAGAATAATGATTCTAAATGTTTTTATAGGAAGAGGATATGAAGTGAAAGGGCAGATGGGGGAGAACATCTCTGTGTGTGTGGGGGGGGGAGGTAATGTGGAGTTTATTTAAACAGAATAATTAAGTAAACTAGGAAATAAAAATGGGCTGTTAGGAAGACACGCAGATCTACTCACATGGAAAACTGCCGGAGCTTGGCCTCGATGCTGCGGTGCCTCATGCACATCCTGGTGAGCGCTGATCCGATATCCCTGGTCCCCCCTGACAACAAAAGCAAACGCAGGATGTCAGATATAAACTCTTTAACAGCTGATCTACTATCAAGGAAAACTAATTAAAAGATTGATGTGTAGAATTAGCTAAATAAGGAGCAGCATTGAGCCATTCTCCCTTTCAGCTGCAGTTTTCCAACAAATTGTTACAATAAATATTCTATATTATTTTGATTTTTTTATTTTCCCTATACACAGTCACTTTTTCCATTTCTTCTAGAGGAGCCCAATGTGCTCCCAATACAGCCAATTGACAAGTTCTCCTCAGGTTGTCCTTTTTTGGGAACCCTGCCAGATGCCTGGACCCACTGAATCCTTTCGATGTGGAGGAGCAGCAGCTGTACTCAAAGGATCTCTGATAGCCGGACTTCTCACCGGATCTTTAAAGGAAAAATCCAAGCTACCAAGCAAAGAAGATTCATTTTGACTGTGTTTATCCACGATCTCATCCATTTTCTCACTCCCCGGAGTTTGTCCGATTTTTGAAGCCAATATTGGTTTCTCTTCCTCTATTTACATAATAAACATCAAAATTTGAACACATATAAAACAAAAGAAATATGCATAAAAAAATCAAAGAAAACATTAATAATGGAGGGAGCAATGTATAAGCATTATGTGATCTCAAATCATTGCTGCTGAATGCACTAATGCTTCAACTGATACATCCTGATGTCAATTGCAAGAAAACAACTAATATAAACCCAAATACAGTCCGGTTGAAGTATTGGTCTATCTCTTTTTGTGACTATAGCTGAGGACAGGAAGTCCGACTTTTTCCAACTCACAGACTCAGAGGTTCTGATCCTCATCCGTCCGCTTTACTGTCTGCTACAAACAGATTATGCTTATTTTGATAATTATGGCAAACGGCTACTGAAAATCTACATTTTTTCCAAAAACTGCTTTATACACAAGACCAATAAAACCATTTCGACAAAGAAATATGATTTTATGGGATTCACAGGTTATGCAAAATACTGCTGACTTCCCCGTGTTAATGACAGTGATATCTTTTCCAAGGACGTTAAGCTACAAAAGGTTAGAAGTTGGCTTCTTACAGAGTGCTGTCCAGAGCATATGCATGGATAAAAAAGTAAATCCAAAACAGTTCAACCATGAAGCAAAACTACAGCATTGTGAAGATAATGAATCAACTGATCCCAGAATTTGAGGGAGATTCAAAAGGTGCAGATTACAGCTGAGCCAAAACACACAGACAAGTACAGGACGCATCTCCAGCCTCCTGGAGCAAAGCCGCTCCATCGAGGAAGGAGGGAAATTAATTATTGCTTAGGCTATGGTTCTTTTTTTATTTGTTTTAAATTCAATGTCAGAAAGTAGGGTGAAAAAGTGGAGAGGAACTGAATTGTCTCTCCATGGATGAGTTATAGAGCTTATGGAAGTTGTTTTGGGTCCAGTTTGATGAATTGTTATCAATTGGTTTGAGCCCACTGTATTTGATTAAGTCCAAAGTCAGAGAAAATATATATAAAGAGCACTTTAAGAGTTCCTCTGCTTATGATCAAGTGAAGATGCCTTAATAACTTCCAACAAGAATTGGCACCTCCCTGCAATGAGAATTGAACCAATACCTGCTTTAATGACTATGAAGACATCGTGGGGCTTAATTGGATAGAAGTCTGGCCTAATTTAAACCAACATATGGATCATTGTTGAGAGGAGGAAGACAAACATAAGACCCAACAATGCTGACCAGCGGAAGTCCATTAATATGAAAGCGATGACCAACAGCATGTACTCTGTAGCACATACTTTCTATAGGCTAAAATCTCCATATTTGCTATTGATCTTATATAAAGTTTTGATTTTCTGAGGACCTGAATTTGTAGTTTTCATAATCATTAAATCAACAGAGATAAATCCTCTAAATATATCACTTGAATGGTTAGAATTCTATATAAATTAGGATTTATCCATCTTCAATTAAATTATGAATCAAAGTTTTTTTGATTTACAAAGTGAATATTCCCATATAATCTTTCAGCTTTACATTTTAATATATAGGTCTGAGCATTAAGCAGTACAAAGATAAATTAATTCTGAATCATTCAAAAAAAGAGCAGTATACCCAATAATTTTAGGTTATGGAAAAGCTGCTGATCAATGCAGACTGGAATGCTAATATTAGGTGTAACCAGCATAATGGAACCTTAAAGACGAAGGATTGCTAATATTAAAGCTAAAGTTGTCTTGTATCGTGGCATGCGATGGCAAAAAAAACAAAACAAAATACAGCTGCAATAATATTTGATTTCACTATGTAATGTAAAAACCATTGACAGGTTAAAAGTCGGGCAACCTGCATCTCTCACTATGTCAGATGCTTGTAAAGCTGCCCCACCAAGAGTCAGGTGACAAAATCCAAGATTGTTCCGAGGTCAATGAAAACGTTTTCATACACTGGAAAAGTTCAAGCAGTGTTCAAGAGGTTTGGAGTTTTGACTCAAACTTAATAAAATTCTGTCTATTTTTTGGTAATTTCCTTGGCTAGGTTTGTCGTCCCATGGATCTCTGAATAAACCACCACAGTTCTGTGGATTAGCTCCACCTCACTGTGGTCTCTCCCTCTATGTAATCCCACACCGAGTCCAGGACTGAAGGCAGGACTCTGTGTTTTGGCCAGACCATCTGTTCCAGCACAGGTCCTGCTTTTTGATTTACAATATGTAAGGTTTGTTATTTTTTTCCACATGAAATAATTTATACCCTTTTTCTTTTGTTATTTCTCCTGATGCTTCCGAATTTGTGTTCTGCGTAACAAAAAAGTCTCTGCAATCCAATTATCTTTAAACAGAAGAAAGGAATGATTTGAATTCTCCATCAAGTAGTTAAAATGATCCAAGTAGATTTGATAAAAAAAAATATCTTACACTATTCAAAGTACCAATAGTAGTAAGGAGAATAAGATTTTCCTGAGCTGGATATCTTTAGGTGTAAAGGTTTTGTTGAAGGACACTCCAGCAGGGTGCAGATAAATCAACTCTTAACTGATTCTCAGTGCAGCAGAAGCTCCACAGGCACCTGAAAGGGCCCAGATGGCTGTCCTTTCTCTTCCCTTGACAGGACGTTCCCTCCTGGGTAAAGGGTCTCTCAATCTCTGCTTGACAGCCTGGAGACTCGACAAAAATGCCTGAGCATTTACAAACAAGCTGCTTTCATTTCTAGACATGAGGAAGATTTTACACTTTCCCCCCCATGTTATCTACAGTCAACTGACTATCTTCAGTGACAACATAATTAGCCTGAATTAATTTCATCAACAGCAGATCTGCATCTTTGAGTCTTATCAAGAAACATGCCCAAAGTTACTCGGTTGTAAACAAACGGCAGTTGTATAGGGTGTGGTGATGAACACTGCAATGCACCAGTGACTCAACTTTCCTTTCCTCTTCCCTTCTCTTCTTTCCTCACATCTTCCTTTCATCCTTCCTCTGACACATCTCTGTCACACCAGCCCTGACTCTCATTTTCTCATCAGGACCTTTGTTATCACAGCAGACCATGTTACAATGTGGTGGCACTTTAATACCGTCAGCACGGATGAACCCACTGCAGA
This sequence comes from Jordanella pulchra, assembly GCA_034780135.1. NCBI lineage: Eukaryota > Metazoa > Chordata > Actinopteri > Cyprinodontiformes > Cyprinodontidae > Jordanella > Jordanella pulchra. Next base: position 24,552 of record JAUZNJ010042316.1, on the reverse strand, counting down.
GATGAGCAGCACCTCGTGGTACTAAAACCTTCTGATTCCAAATGCAAATTGTTTTCTTGACAACAGATTGGTTAAATCAGACAAAAGTTCACTGAATATTCATTTGTTTCTTCATTTATTTCACTGTTGTTCTGAAATAATGAAATGATTATGACTAGGCCCTTTAGCTAAAGCCATATGGCATTACAGTCAGGAGATAAAGAGAGTTTCATAACTAAGTCATTGGAAAACCTAAGTGGACCCTTGCTGACTATCTCTATAAACAAAGGTTTTTGTTGAAGTTTGCTGGTGTGAAGCATAAATGAGTGGTACAAATTGCCAAAGTTTAACAGCATTGTAAATGTAGGAGAAACAGTTGCTGACAATAAACCCAGAATAAAGGTATAAAGGTAAAATTTGACAGAAAAGATTTTTACAAGATCAGTCGGCTTCATGCAAGAAACATTCGTACGCATAAATTTGTTCCTAAATCTTTCGTATTAGTGACTTAGAGGAGAAAACGTCGCATTTTTTTCTCCTATTTCTAATCTTCTCCCAGGTAAGAACACATTTTACGAGTGCTCCAGACTTGATGTAGGAGTCTTGTACAACCAGACATCCAAACCTAGTTTTTCACAAAATTACTACATTTGTTTTTACTTAGAAGCAATTGTCCATTTTACACATTATTATATATTATGCAGCTCCACATTATAAATCACATTTTTATTTGCTGATGACAGAACTATCGGCCAATTCCCCTGCAGCTGGCACGTTCGTATCCAGGGAACACTGGTTCGATTTGTTGTAATTTTGTCAAAAGAAAGAACAGTCAGAGATCAAGCTACTATTAGAATAAATTCTGGAACAGAAAATGGATTGAAAGTTCAGTAAAACTCCTCTAAAAGTGATACTTGCATTTATTTATGTTTGGATTAGAGTCTGACTTCGTCAAATTAGAGTTTGCCATCAACGTTTTATATATGTTTATGTGTTGTGAGAGAGATGCAGAAGAACAATAAAGGGATGACAGACGTGGTCTGGAGATGTACAGTGCAGGTGTGTCTGTGTATTAAAAGGAGATCTAGTTGTTGTGTTGTGTTGGTTGATGGCGAGCTTATATCAAGTATTTACATCATATGTTGCACCTTTTGCCTCCATCAGTAGTTTTCATTGACTGTTTTCATATCAAATGATTTTTCTTTGTATATTATTTTCATTCCTTTGTTCCATTTTCACTAACAGCAGTGCCACGGCATTAACAGCTCTTGTTATTTATTCCTCACTGCTTGGCTTGTTACTGGTCCTTTAAATATGCTGCTCAGCTCTCAGTCAGCAGAACATCGATGTATGAACCTTTAAAGTATTTCTTCTTCATCTTCAATGTCATTTCTATGAATGTACATCTGTATGTTCATTCGTGGAGGCGTGGAAATTCATCACATGTTCAGATTATATGGAATAATCAGGGCGGTGAATATGCAGATTTACATTTCTTGGTGGAAACGAAGTTTAAGAGGATAATTTAGGATAATTTACTCAAGTTAAGAACATTTGTTAAATCTGATGTGCTGTGTTCGTAAAAGCCTAAGGTAGGAAGAAAAAAGTGAGAGAAATTTAAGCCAAGAATATGAAAATGTTGTTGCATGAAGCCTCTCGTTTATCTTTCAGCTTCAAGAAAGATTTTTAATCTTCCAAGGATTTAATGCTCCAGTAAAGGTGCCATGACATCAGACCATACACCTTTAAAAAATCTCTACATCAAACTACTGAGCCCTGGTTAAACATCTGATTTTTCCATGATAGGACATTTACAAAAAAACTGAACCCATATAGTTTGTTTAGAATGTTAACCAGCAAAATAAAAAAATAGTAACTTGACTTAGGTTTGCAAAGTTCTCTCTGGAAAAAGGAATATTATCCCCAAACACCTCATCTCAACTGCAAGAAAAGAGGTGATAGTGTGAGGATTTGGGCTTTGCAGCAACAATTTCTATGCCTTGAAGTCATAAGATGACTGTGAATGCATGCGTGCACAAGTATTCTAGAATAAAACATGAGACCACCTATCTAACAGCTGAATGCTTAAATTTAAAACAAGTAATCAAGAGGATAAATGACCCTAAACATGCTGCTAATCTACCAAAGAGTGGTAGGAAAAACGATAAACACAAAGACCAGACCCGAATCCAACTGGAAACAGAAACAAAAGTCAACAAACATCAGAACCCTGAATAAATATTATGGTTAAAAGTAATCCAACTATATGTCAAGTTACTGCTTCTAAAAGTTGTTTTTAACCACCAACGCCAACTATTTGATCATGTTTTTGTCCCCTATGACTACTTTGATAGTCATGGCCACTAGGTGTCAAACAGCAACTTTACTGTTATTCCAGAAACACTTTTCCATAAAACAATCCCTCAAAATGAGTCAGAGTCCCTGTAAGTCCTGTTGCACATCTATCAGCCATATGTTGCTAATCATCTTCTCTGCCAGCTGCTGAACATACAGCCCTCCAAATAGGCAATAATGACAGCAGTGATTTGCTTGCCTGTATGCATGTAGAAAAAGTTGAAAGATTTGAGAAGTTTAGTATTGTGGGTTTGGTTTGGTTATTTGCTGCTTTGCAGTACTTTGTTCTTCGCTCTGTGGGCCTCCTGCTGGAGAACTGAAAGCTTGATCGCCCAGCACTACTTTTTACAGATTTTGAAGGAGTGTTTTTAAACCCCAGGGTGTGTGTCTTATACGGTCCACCGGTTACCCACGCGTATTTCTAGCCACTTAAAGCATAAATCCAACACTTTTTAGTCCACTTTCCCCTGTTCCTGCTTGTCTCTCCCCATCATCCCACTTCACGCATCGTCCACCACTCTTCCCAACATCTCCCTCATCCCAGGTCTTGCTTCTTCTTTCTCATCCGATTCCCTGCCAGCTCCTCTTCTCACCTCCAACTAGGTGTTACCTCCTCTCTTCACACCTTGTTTCCTCCTCTCAGACTAAATTCATGTCAGTAAAATTTGGCATTTCTAAGCAGAAATTTTTACCAAGTCAACTCTTCTTGAGTTTGACTTTTTAGATTTTATTTAGGTTAGATGTATTTCTCAGAGGAGAAGATTTTAGCAAACTTAACAGACTAAAAGAGGTGGTTTTGGATAGTCTGCATGTCCATAAAGCTGTCTCCAAGACATGGGACGTTAACTCCACAGAGGGACGCTTTATGTCTGACTGCAGCAGTGAAAGTAAAATGTTTTAACAGATGAGCATGACTCTAACTTTTGGTCTCGGTGTTGGTTTGGGCACGGTTCCACAGAAGCTGGATTCTCAACATTTCTTCACCTCATATTGCTGTGCATCCTATACTCCTCGAGACCACAGCAGTTTAAGACTCTCATTTCGCCTTTACAACCACTGTAGTTGCTTCTCACCAATTTAAGAAGGCGCCACACACTAGGTGTTAGGAGTCAGATTGAGGGTGAGAAATGGAAAATGAAAATTTCTAGATTGGTGGCTTGATATTTTGCCAACATACATACATTTCTTTTTAAATCAGTACATTCCCAATCGGTTTAAAGAACATAATCTATGTAAAGGAGCTCTTGAACATACATGTAATGCAGAATATAAGTTTGAGCTGCAAAGTTAGTAAACCTACTTTTTTTATTTAGCAGAAAAAGTGAAATGGAGCAAAGAGACTGTGTTTTTTTAAACATTATGTTCTGCTAAAACTGTTATCCAAGAACTCCAACTCTTTAAACATGAAATATAGGGAAACCTAATCCGTATCAACTTCCAGCAAATAAGTTTGTGGCCAAGTTTAACTGTATGACCCAACTGTGGACCTCTGAAGAGAGCTTGTGTCTGCATGTTGAGAGAGGACCCGTCTGACCCAATTCAGAGGGACAGAGCAGCGTTTCCTTCTGACCTGCAGGCACAGATTGCTCTCATCTTTGCTGTATCTGCAAGAAGGCCAGGCACTAGGCTCTGCATCAGCTCGTCTGCACGCAAGATCGAGCCAGCCCGCTTTGATACGCCAAAGAGACCTAGGTTATTTCAGGTCAAAGGAGATGAGTGGTTAGAGGAGCAACTAGGTGAGAGTTTGAAACGGAAGTTATATCAAAATATGCAAAAACATTAAGAAGCCATCCAAATTTTAAAAAATGCCTTAACCTCTGGGAAACCTTGGATTCCTGCATCCAAATTAATAGATGTATAGCTGTAAAAAGAGCTAATGTTTTTAAAGTTTTAATTAAAAAGTTTATTTAGCATTTCAGGCTTTATCATATTTTTTGTTTTATAAGGAGCCCCATTGTTTTTTTCTCTTAACTTTGGAGACAATGAATGGAAAACGTGGGATGTTGTCGAGTAGTTACCTGATTGAAGCAACAAGACAGAAGATCTGGTTGTAACCT
>JAUZNJ010042316.1:0-20061 GCA_034780135.1 Jordanella pulchra | reverse complement strand
CAATGAATGGAAAACGTGGGATGTTGTCGAGTAGTTACCTGATTGAAGCAACAAGACAGAAGATCTGGTTGTAACCTTTAGTGCTTTACGAAACCTTTTAAGGTCTATAAAATCATCAAACATCATTTGTGTTTTACAGACCTATATATTAAATACATATATTAAATTATGATGTTTTTTGATGTGTCTACAGACTGGAAGAAACAAATTCTTTTCTTGTTACTTTTGATGCATTTCATTCATTAATGATCGACTCCCCAGTTAGAACAGATGGAGGAGCCAATTTTCATCCAAAGCCATTTGATTGTTGGATAATAATACTATAGATATTTTTGATTTTATACTGAGGGTTTTTTATGAAACCTATAATATTGTCTGAGTGAAACTAAAGCTTCTAACTCAGCTTAGCTTAGCTTAACTTACAGTGCCTTCTTTCATAAAAAGTCAAAAATGATATTGATACTTTGTGGCTTTCGAAAGATAATATCCTTCAGTTTAAAATAGTCATCCAGGGTTCTGCCTGTCCTCAAAGTGTGCACATATTCAAAGATTTTTAACCAGTGTATATTTAATCTTAATTCATGCTAGTTTAGATATTTTTCATTGTTTAAAATAAACACTCTAAATTAGGTTTATAATCTTAATAGAACATTTTAACATTTGTGTGATATTTTACTTGATTCCAAGGAACAAGGTCCAAAACATATCCCTTACAAAATGTAGCATCATAAAACTTCCAATGATTTCATGTTCTCAAACTTTTTTGTTTAAAACATTAAAAATAGTAAAAAAGTATACAGTTTTGCTTGAAAGTTTATATACCCTTCCATGAAATACCAACTCCATAAGGATGGCATGAGGGCCTGTCCACGGATGGGGTTTGTGCTCATAGCCCAACGCCGTGCAGGATGCTTTGCAGTTTGCAGAAAACACGGATTGGAAAAATTTAGCAGTGGCACCTGTGCTTGACACAGATTAAAGCAGTTTCACACTGAGCATATGTGACAGACATGACAGAGTCTGGAGACACCATGGATAGTTATCTGCTGCCTACAACATCGTTCGGCATGAAGTTTGGCAGGGTGCCATTTCTTTGGAGGGCCATACAGCCCTCCATGTGCTCGCCAGCGGTAGCATGACTGCCATTAAGTACTAGGATGAGATACTCAGACCCCTCGTGAGGCCATATGCTGGTGCGGTTGACCCTGGGTTCCTCCTAATGCAGAACAATACTAGACCTCATGTGGCTCATGATAGTCAGCCAGTTCTGCAAGATGAAGGCATTGAAGCTACGGACTGGGACACCGGTTCCCCAGTCCTGAATCTAATTGGGCACATCTGGGACTTCATGTCTCGATCCATCTACAAATGTCCTGTTGCACCACTAACTGTATATAGGAAATGTTCAGTCAGACTTCTGCAACTGTTGGCATGTATGTTGGTTCACTGTTCATCAGTGAGGCACTTTAATTTGTCTAGGACAATTTGTTTTTTGGAAAAAAATTTTTAAACAACAATCCAAAAATCTATATTTTAATTTACTCTAATATTTTGTAAAATGTATTTATTACTTTTTCAGTTTTGTGTTATTTGAATTACTAATGTGAAATAATGATTTTCTTTTACGGGAGGGTATGTAAACTTTCAAAACAACTTACTTAGTTTGACTAGTAAGAACTTTTTCAGCAGAAAGAGGCCATCAGACCAAGTGAACCAAAAAGTAGCCTTAATCTTTCCAACATATCCAAGGTTTGACCGTTTTTTGTAAAGACAGCAGCGAATCTGTGGACTGGCTCCTTAGAGCGGATGCTGCGTAGCTCCAGCATGGTGGGGCTGTGTACAGTAGCTGACCTGGAAAACAAGATGAGAACTTAAACCCGTCCCTCTTCTTCTGCATGAGATGTGAACTCAGCCATAACATTCCCATGGGAGAAACTCTGCACGAACCCTGGTGGAACTGGGCTGAGGAACTGGAGCAGCTGAAGCTCCACGCAGCACTGACACCCAGCAGGACAGGCTCTAAATCACAGGCCGGTACTACCAGACTTTACTTCTTGTGTGGTTGCTATAGGGAAATTGTGGATGGAGAACTAATTTAAAAAAATAGGGCATAAGAGAGGAACAGAACAGGAACATGAAGAAAACAGACATAGAAAAGAAGAGGGCAAAGAAAATCACATCAGAAGGAACAATTTCAAATTGTCCAGTTTAATTTCATCTAGGGCTCAATTCACTTTATATATAAATATCTACTGTCCAGTTCTCAAGAAAATAATTCATTCTCTTTATTTCAAATCATTCTTCTTTTACAAGCTTTTTAGTCAACTAAAATGATCAAAGGTTCTCAATAAAAAAATAATGAATTATTTACCCTAAGTCTATACTTCTCAAAGCTGACACTTTCTATTTCATTAAAAATGCGGAGGTATCCGATAAAATCTCTAAATTGAAACAATTTCTAAACCCCAAACAAAAGGCAATTTGACAAACAGCAGTAAAATTAAGGCAGTGTTAAAAGTAAAAAAAAAAAAAAAATCCAAGTAGAAAAGTCTAATGGAGCACCCAGTCAGACATGATCATCCGAAAAAGATACGAAAAGTTACCCCTTTATCGAATGCTTTTTGTAAGCTAAAACAAGCTTTTGTTCAGTTATTTACTTTCAGTTGTGTTTGAAATTGAATTTAGCCTTCCAATAATCCAGTTTATTCAGGAAACAACATAAAATATGTTTGTTTGGCCTTAGAGTTGACCGGGGCATTTCCACTTAGAGCAGGACTGAAAAGTGCAACATGAAATTAACCCCTTGGTTAAATAAAATGTGATTTAAAAGTGTTACTGGCAGTAATGCCAGTTAGGAAAACCTCCACGAAACCAAGCAAAACAAAGCTAGAGTTCAGCTTTTGGGATGGCAGGGCAAACAGACCCTAAGGAACCGATCAGCTGACAACCATAACTCAAATAGTGGCATAATGTTGCCTGCTGGCTGCATAAGTCAGCATCTCTGTCTCTCCATATAGCCAAGGTCACTTTACAGATTCAGTAACACATGTCTCAAGTATCACAGAGCAGCTCATGTCACTTTGTCACCAACGTTGTCAATCTTTTTTTATTGCAGAGGCACCAAATACCAGCGTCCAGCCGATTAGCAGCTTGTCAGAGAGATCATGCTGAGCTCTGATGGAAAGACAATGTTAAATCTGAGGAAGTCAAGGGCATCATTTCAAAATTGTTCCAAAATTCAACAGAATCACTCACTCCCCTTATTAATGACATCAGCTCACGTCATCCTATAAATATATTCCTTGGTGGTTTATCCAGAGCCAAAAGGGGGTTGAGGTGTCCTGGAATACCACACGCCGAACCGGGGCGGGGAGCAGGCCAAGGATGCTGGTCAGTGAAGGTTACGTTCCTGAAATGCCTTCTGCCGGAGTATGAGTGTGTATGACTGTGTAGGGGGGTTACAGTAGGTTCTGTGGATTCTTTGAATATTCCTCTTGAGAATAACTCCCCCCTCTGATACATACTCCCCTACATACTAAAGCTGGAGTGTGTGTCAGTTTATTGCTGCTGGGAGTTTACCCTCTGTACCAGCAGAGCTCTGATGATGAAACCAGGAATATTTCAGGATTTATTGGGTTTTTTTCCAAACAGCTTCCAAATCCTGCCTGATCTACAAAGACATGTTTCTCATCTTTCACCTTTAGCCCACATGTCTGCTGTTATATTTGGTGTCCTGAGGGTAGAACAGAGATTTCATGGGCAGCAATGACTGTCAATCATCTGCAGTAAAGCAGCTGCTGTCCTGGCCGGTCATGTCGGCTGTCTGACCACAGCTCCATGGGATGCTGCAGACATGCAAAGCACAACAAAAACAAAAAACAAAAAAACACTAAAAGAAAAACAAATCTAAGAGGGGTTTTGCTTTATAGCAACCATACTTTACGGTTTCACATACAATTGTAAATTAAAATAAAGAGAACACACAATATAAACATGAAATCTAAAAACTGATTTGGAATGAGAGGGACGGTTCTCCTTTCTAAATACTCCAACCTTGTGAAATTCTCTAGGGGACTAAGTGCTGTAATGCTGGCAGAAGGTGGTTGTAAATGTGGCTTCCAGTTAGTGTGAGTAGGAGTAACACTTTTTGTGGATCCTTATTTTGAATCTCTTCAAAACAACTACACCTAACTTTTACAGAAGGAAACAAGAAAAGCACCCAGAGAGTACAGACATCTGTCAAGCAGCAAATTTTGCCCCATATTGCCACTTATACCTATTGCTAAAACTCACAAATGATCTAGATCATTATGACAATTTAATGAATTGTTCCTTCGCACAATGCACCCCTCGGGTAAAAATGTCATTAAAATCCGTTCATAGCTTTTCAAGTAATCATATTTACAGTCAAAAAGATTAACCCAAACGAATACATAACCTCTTTAGGGGGTAAAAATGTCTTATCCTTTCTTCTACACACACAACTGTGTTGTTTGATTACCGGTTCATCAGTAGTACGGTAATCTATCACACAATGTCTAGAGGTCAGTCTATAGTTGTTGTTTCAATTACAATTTTGAAACAAAAAAAAAAAAACAGCAGATGTTACCATGAAAAATAATCAAGTCCGACAATAATGTTTATAGCAAATCTCTGTTTTTATTGAATGAAATGTCAAGAGGGACCTTTTAAAATGAGAAAATGTATCACATTAAATAGGGCTGACCTTTAGCGTAACACACCCTGGTAATTTATTAATGTGTTTATCAGCTTTTAGAAATACAGAAGCAGATCTGTGAGCTTCTGTGGGAGATATTCACAGATGAGATCCTCAGTTCAGTAATTTTATCCTCCTAACAGCTGAAAAAACACACTGAACGTATTAATGGCTCAGAAGGAGGACACCGAGAAATAAAACCTCCACAGCCGCCAGCCCTTTCAAGCAAAACACACACAATCTCTTTACTACTTCACACAATAAGCTTGTAACGCTGACCACACACGGGCAGGTGGAAACCTGCTAGAACAAGATCCTGCTGATATCACACATCCTTTAATACCATAATTTTAAAACAACAACCAATGCCAACGTTCACAGTATGGACAGATTTCAACTCATACACTTTCTGTCTTTGAAGTGAGGCAAAAAAAAAGTACAAGGAGTGTTTTTATTTGCTTGACTCAGGGTGCTGCAAATCCTCCAAAGCAAAAGCAGAGCTCCCATGTCATGGTTAATCTGTAGTCTGAAAGAGTTGGCAGGCTGGCTGAGCACTCCCGATGCCCTCTCAGCGAGTTTGAGCGGGAGAGCTGTGTCTGAATGCTAAAAGCTTGTGTCAGCGCAGATTCCAATCTCGCCTAAGAAGACGCTAACGTAGCTCAGGTTTCTGCAGCCGCCTCAGTGCAAAATTTCACTGACTGGCTGCTTGGAAGTGCCGACACACTCTCTATTGAAACTGGTGACGACTAATATCTTTAAATGCTTTTTCTATGTAGAGCTGCAGATTGTTTGGAAGGGTTTAGAAAGGGTAGGAGGATGGGTTGTTAAACTGCCAAGCAGCACAGATTAAACAGGCAGAAACACTGAATTTTGTTTGCAAGTTAGCAGAAAGATATATTTTTTAACACTATTAAATGAAATGACAGTCATAAAAAATAATAGAAATTATGATTCTTTTTAATATTCATTTTCTACAAGATATGACAGACTGGCCTAAAAAGATGGCAAGAACAGACCTCATACTGTAATAGTGAGTTTGTCCATCCATGCGACTGTTTACTTGTCCAAGTCTGCTTTAATAATGAAAAACATTTAGTTTCTATCACACATTTACTGAAAAGGTTCCTCTTGTGTCTCTTCCCTTCGATAAACCATTTCTAAAGGGCTGTTAGCAAGACTGGTAGAAAGTATTGCTTGCGGTGTAGCTCTTTATCTTTTTGTTTTAGAGGACTAATCCTTTCTACTGGCCAGTCGTTTGTTTCATCCACTTTCTTCTGCCTATCCACATAGGGTCACAGTGATAAAAGGTGAAAAAGGTACTTTCCTGGAGATCCCAGACATTCTCAAGCAATGACAATGGACTTAATTTCACTTAGAAGAGTGGAGAAAATCTCCTGGAAGTGTGTGTTAAGATCTCTTGAATGGTGTATTCTGAGCCTTGGGGTACCCCACAACACAGCGCTGCAGCATTAGAGTAAACATTGTTCATAAAAACCTTAAAAAAACTTGCAGATAAATAAGAAATAGAGTAATTAAAACAGAGCCAGAAATACCAAAATGATCTCTCAGTCTGTTAATAAGAACAGTGTGATCCATAGTGTCAAAAGCTGAAGTCAGGTCCAACGAAACCAACACAGTGTAGTTTTCAGAATCTGATGCACATATGCAAACCAAAGCAAAACAATTTTACATGCCAATGCTTGGTCCAGTCTAGTAGGTCTACATAAACAACACCAAGTCAAGATAACGGTCCTGAACAATCAGGTAACTTCATGGTTTGAGCTTGAACAGAAGAAGGCTTAAGTATGTTTAAAACCATGAGTGTTTTTTTCTTATGTACAGCATCTTAAAAGGATTGATTGTAATTTGTAGAAGCAAATTAATGGTGTCACACAATAACAATTACTAAAAGGGAAGAAATAAAAAGTTATGAGTGTAGAAAAAAATAAAAAAAACAGTTAAGGTTTAAAAAAGCCACAAGTGTGTGCATAAGTGATATCTTAATGTAGTTAAAATTGTTTACACAACAACACAACACTACAAAAGGAACACTTTCCAATAATTGCAGGTAAACATGGATTAAAAATGTTTTTTTTCTATTTTCTAGTTTTTGGTCTGATTAAAAGTAGGTACCAGCAACATCCCTAATATGAGCAGCATCATCAGAAGGAGGAACAAAGAACAAAATATTTTTTTAGGAAAATTGATTCAAGCTTGCAACTTAAACTTAGCTTCACTTAAATACAATGTATGCATATGAATCCTTCATGAAAACATTCCTATTCATGGGTGGAAACATGAAATTAAAATGAATAGAGTGACTGGAAATGGACAGTTTTTTTAGTTTGATCAAACTCATACAAAACCAGCCAACAAATATTTGATCAATTTATAAGCAATAATAATAAGCATCTAAATCAATTAGTTTGGTTTTCCGACCTAAACATAAATAATTAACATTTTAGTGCTAGTAACTAATTAATGTCTTGCTGTTTTTCTTTCATCGATTGACCTAATCATTTTACACATTTTATTAGTGACAAACTGAATGAGGTTTGTGTAAATTCCCTGCACAGATGTACGTTTTTCCACAAACTAAAGCATGCCCTGGCAGATCTCTTTCTTCTGTGATTGGCCGTTATCTGTTAAGCCAGACACACTTTGATCCTCCCAAACCTCCCCAGAGATGGGAGACACACACACACACACGTGTGCTTAGCATCTCTGTTATTTTCTGCCAGCATGTAAAACCCCATCAGCAGCCGACCTCACATTAACTGTCAGCATGTCCTCCAACCACACATCCCCAAGTGCTCAGGTTGCCCTAGGGCTTCTCACCTCTGCGTGACAGAAGGGGGGGAGGGCAGAGGCAGGTGAAATGTTTTTAAAAGAACAATGGCTAATGATCGAGTTAAGCCAGTCAGTGTTTCCATTGAAATGCTGGTCTGTGACGAGCACCTGCACCATGAGTTTACTGTAAATTTAAACCAGACTGGTGTGTTAGACCCAAATAACAGACCTGCTTCAGGATGCAGAGCAGTAATTTATTTCTACTGCAGGTATCTGATTTAACATTCGTGTATGAAATAGCTGAGGATCTCCCAGTGTGGCAGGTGAGGGGTGTGTGTGCACACATGTAATCGGTCAGGGGGTGATGAAGCACTGCCGTCTGAAAATGAGAGCAGGAGTTTATCTGCAGTGTGACGGTGTAGCTGTGAATTATTTAACAGCCATTCAACCTTTACAAACAGCTCTGAACTCCTGTCAGTCACCTCTACCACTGCAGACATCACTTCTTTACCCACACAATCCACTTTCAGCTCAAATCCAAAAAGTTGGTGAATAGGAAAATTTATATAAATAAATTACTATGAAAAGAGAACCCACTCGTTTATTTGTCGTTATTAATGGACAGAGGGCCAAACTCCAGGTATACAAGGGGAGCCCATAAGCCCCATCTGTAATGGCATTTCACAGGGGCGGGGCCTCCCTGCTAATTAAAGGGAGAGGAGATGAAAACAACACAAGCTCAGACTCACCTGCTGGGTGACCCTGATTAATAATTCAAACACACCCTGGGACTGACTCACACAATCGTACAGCAGGAATATTCCTGTACTGCAGTCAGAATAGTGTCTGGATATAGTAAACAATCTCCTTTGGTACTTATATCCGGATTGTTGGTGTCTCTAATGGTAGATACACGAAAACCAAGATTCATCCCAGTACAAACATGTTATTTTTTATTTTAACTGTAGAGAATTGTTGACCAAAAATGGGGACTGACAGGTGCTTATAGAGACATTCAACTGGTCCCCATATGGTAAAGGTGGGGCTTGGTTTAGGACTAAGATGTGAATTCAGTTCAGGTTAGGTAGTAGTAGGTATGGTGTGAAATAACTTTAGGTTAAGGTTAGGAATATGTTGATAATTGTTAAGGTTGCACTAAATGTCAGGGTTAGGAATAAATGCAGTGAGTAAAATGAATGTAAGTCAATGTAAAATCTTAATGTGGATAAAAATACAAACATGTGTGTGTTTGTTTGGTGTTGCTGGAGACATTTTCCTTATCCTGCTTGTCCACACTGACAAAAAGTAACCTGAACCTGTATTTGATTAATGCTTTTTATATGGAAGAACACAAAGGCAACAGGTCTATGATGAATATTTACAAAGTTTAAGCTTCACATCATTATCCCCATTATGAGGCAGGGTTACCTATTTATTTCCACTGTGATGCATTAGAACATTAATCCTGCCAAAAATAGTCTGTTATACTTTGTTTACACATCTGTTTCCGCTGCTAAATATCTCAATTTACTTTTTAACTGGATACACATTATGGTTATCCGAGCTCATGCTTTGTTCATGCTTCTGTGTCTGTTTCTTTCAGACCATCACATTAACCACGTCAGAGCAGGCAGCTACTGCTGTTGCCGTGGCAATACCACATGATAATGAAAGGCCGCACACTGCTTCTCCTGCTGCTGGCCGTCACTTCAGGGCTCCTCTCACATTAAATGCCGCGAGAAGGAGCACCTGAGAGGTCTTGCTTTCCAACCACATCTGATTTAATTTAACAACCATATATGCATCTTTTTTGTCTCAGATTTCATTTATTTTCATTAGAGTTTTACAAGAAACAATTCAGGATCAGATAGAGCAATGATGAAAGAACAAAAAAAAGTTAAAGAATTGAAACATTTAAAGACATGCTATTATTGATTAACATTAAGAATGACATTCAAAATGAGGTATTAAATGCAAATCTAAGATGTAATTAATTTTGTAAATTGATCTTTAATTTTTATTTAAAAATCTGTATTTAAAAGTAAGGTTTTTAGTTTAGATTTAAAGCCGGAGTGCCAGCTACCAAGGGATTTACTGTCTCTGATCTTTTAGGTCTTTATCATCATTACAAACGTATAACCCCTTAGCTGCCAGCCCCCAGACTCTGGTGGGTTTGACGTCACATTTTGTCCCGCATCAAACATCAGGCTTGCTCCTAAACGAAACCTGATATGCTGTACCTCTTTAAATCAGGCAATCCTGAGAAAAACGAACATCAGTTCAATCATAGATCAACCATAGATCACAAGAAGCAATCACTAATAATCTGTCTTTAAATTAGAACTCATAATTTTCTCTTTTTTGTGTGTAAAGAGGTATGTCTGCCATTTTAACTATCTACACTACGTGGGCTCATTCACCAATCTGTCTGTTCTGTTCTCAGTATCCAGAATACTTTGGAAAAATCCTCCACATACAGTAAGAAACGCCATACCTAGGCAAAGTCTTTATGTAGCTGGACTAGCTAACTTGGTAATCGATCAAACTTTGATAGACATATTTTGTTACTCAATAGGATACGTTCTTAAATACAGTATTGGAAATGTAGGAGCAGGCTGAAAAGATAGTGCTTATTTATGTGTCAAAGAAGTAAGAGGCGAAGAATAGATAATTGGATATGCACAGAAAAAGCACAGTCAAAATCCTGAAGCTGAAAAGTTCAAATATTATAAATTAAAGTTCTTTTTAGAGAACTTTTCTAGAGCTACATATATAATTGCATATTTTGAGGTCAAATTAGTCATAAAATTCGAATAATCCACTTTTGGTCCTAATTTGGAGCAATTGTGCTAAATGGACGTGTTGCATACAAATAGGCTCACAGTTTAGTAAAGCTAATGACCAGAGATCTTTGTCCACAACATTAACAACAAATGTAGTGAGTTGGAGAGGTCAGCTAACACTAAACCTAACCCCTACCCAAGATATAGAATATATGTCCAGAAACTAGATTATCTTAGCTTACATCACAAGCATGTGGAATTTAAAATATTATTTTACCAGTCATTGGCATTTGGATATGTAATATGTTTTTGAACAAGCCATGAAAATGGGAAAATTTAGGGAATAATACAGTTTTTCTTTAAAAGGATTTGTCAATTGTTTTAATTGAGATCATAACTAACAAAACTGTTAAGGCTCTACTGCTTTTCTGCAAACTGGAGAAAATAAAAATCAGGAAAAGTTAATGATCTCAATACTGGCTCAGTCAGGTTAAACTCAAATTGGGATGTTTCTAGTTTACGTTTTTTCCCCACAGTTAGCAAAAGTGTTGCTGTTTTTCTGTGATCAGGATAGTATACTGTAGATGGATAAATTAGGTCCATGTAGTAAAACGGTTGCTTCGCATTGTCATTTATCCGTTTGATTTGGTTGCATAAAAAAAATTGCACAGCAACATTTATATGACAGACTGTCGGACCACTATGGTGATTTCCTCTACACCAACTATAAAATGTGTTTCTTGCAAAATAATAACCTTTACCAACACATTGCTGTTCATTATATTTCCTGTACAAAGAAAAGGAGAAAGACCAGACATGTCTGAACATTTAAACCTGGTTTTCCTCATTTGATAATCCCAAGTAATCGTACAATGAAATGGTCATACAAAATAAGTCATTACTTTTAGAGGCAGCAGCATGTCAGGGCCCATATTTCTAAACATTACAGAACTCACACAGCAGAGGATATATGAGAACCTTGTAACTTGGCTGACAGGGTGAAGAATTTGGAGTTGGAACAGAAGAACAGTCAGTTTGGTTTTACATGGCTCGGTTCAAGCCTCTGACATCATCTAACAACGTAATACAATATTTCTCCTGAGGTATGGTTACATACCAGTGACACTGGGGCAACATTTAGTTTTTCCTTTACATTTTCTGGGATTATTTTGTAGGCTTTAGGTGCTGGCATCTGGTAACAGGAGTTGCAGGAGGGCAAACACTTATTTGAATATTAGTAAGATCTAGATCTAAATCTAGCTCTGCACCTCTTAAAACGCATGTTTTAGCACAGCAACAAGTTTTAGACTGCTTCTCCTCTCCCTTTCTTTGAATCGATAAACCTTTAATAAGTCTATTGATTCTCTAATACTCTACATGTTGCACATAGAATCATATGTAATCTGCAACACATCTTTTCAGAAGTGGAAAATGTATCCTAGAAGCTGTAGCACCTTCTTTGTGTTTTATTTTATCCAGATTCAACAAGTTTTCATGTCTCCAAAATGCGTCAGTGACTCCTGCTGAAGAGAAACTTCCACAAACTCGTGCAGCGGTCCTCCTCACAGACAGTGGAAACGGCTCGGATGCATACAAATCACTGGCATATTCCTGTAAATGTTAAATCTGCTTAGCAAATATTTTTCCTCAGCATATTTTAAAAATTGATGCACCATCTGTCCTTGAGAAAAAAAAAGCTCAAACTGTGTTTGTGGACACTGCAGATATGACATCACTCACCTGAAACTGGGATATTGGTAAAATTAAAGCCAAAGGAGGCCATCTGTGAGCTGCAGAGGCTTTGACCAGACTCTCTCTCTCACCCCCCCCCACACACACACACCCAATAAAGACAATGACTGCAGTGGCATCTGCTGGGATTCATTTCATGGGTCTTAAAACACAAGTCAGCAGCAGCTCAACGCATATATGAACCAGTAGATAAACAACAGGTAAAAATTATGCCTTTTTGTAACTGTGCAGCCTTAAAATATTTATAAAACAACAATATTTTCTTTAGACATCAGGGATTTAAACTGTTCTGCACCTGCATTCATACTCGCTGCTGCTTTCCAAAACGGGCTGAAGGAAATAAATATATGGCTCTGATGAGCTCTTCCTTAAATTCCAGAATTCATCAGGCAAGAGTCTGCTTCAAGTGTAAGATATTAAAATGTTTGTGTTAAAGCTTAAGGTTTCAAAATCACTGAACCTTCATATCCTTACTGGTTTTTAAAGGGAGAAAAAAATGCAGAACATGATGTGAAACTAGAGCAGCATATTGCTTTGCTTTAAAGTTGGCAGAAAATGGATTTGAAAACAGATTTGTGGTGTTTGAAAGCAGTGATACCACCTTACCCATGAGGGGTGTCTTTATAGAAAGACGCAACTGTTTGTTGTCTTTTTAAAAATGCATGCTCGAAAGTCTTGTAACATCAGTTACATTTTAAATAAGAGAAAGAGTCTAAGTTTATTTTCCCTGCCAACAGCTGACAGGCTGCAGGGAAAAAGTTTAATATAATCCTAGTAAACCTTAGGATAACAGCATTTAAGGCCAAGTATGCCGAGACTCTGTGGGGATGATCAGAGAGGTCCCACGCTGTTGGACCTCATTGATGATCCTGCAGCTGAATGAGAGAAAATCCCTGCAGCTTTTCTGCACATCTGGTCCAAAGACTGAAGCCAGGACTGTAACAGCAGCTGATTTGAAATGAGATCAGAGAAGTTAAACAGATGGTTGTTTTCTTCTTATGATGTTTTGGTTGGAAATGACATAACTTTTTATTAGCCAAATTTTACAGTAAAAATGAAATCGACAGCAGCTTTCAGTTAGCTTTACATATCCTAGCATTGCCAAAATCAGCAGCACATGCAGCCAGTTTTTCAGTCCAAAAGCAATACTGCTGACAAAATCTCTTCTGGGTTTAGCCCCATGATCCACATTAGTCTTTAGAAGTGAAAAAGACAAAATATCTCCAAGCTTTGAATGCAGGTGAAGCATCTGCCTCAGATCACTTCTGCTATCAAAGGAGACTAAATGAAGATGATGTATGAAACTTAATGATTGGCTTTCTAAGTAAATAAAGCTAATGGACTGCAGAGCCCACTGCCAACATACCAGAAAACCTTGTTTTTGTTTGACAAGTGATCCTTAAAGCTGAAAGCATTGAATATGTAGTCATGCAGAAGGAACAAATAACATATTTCCCATCAGTTAGAAAATCATTAAAGGAAACCATCACTCAAGCATCATTTATCATACTGACAAGATCTAATGCATTTTATACTGTCTAACCTATAAACATAGATTATAGGCATGTGGTCCGATTTATGCATCACTAATTATTTAGCCAGAGGTTAGCATTAACAAACCTTCAATTCATCAATATGTTAATTCTGGAGAAATAAAACAAAATACAAGTTTTTTCCTACTTTATATGCTTATAGATAGAGACCTACTAAAAACCTTACAGATCTACCTGATCCTACATATAATGAATAAACAACCAGCATATAATTAAATGCACTTTTTTGAATGTGAAAGATAAAAGGTAAGAGACAAACAGTACGAAGTCATTAATAGATTTCATGATTTTGAAGCATCCTCATTTTCTATTTGTTGAAAAACCACAATCTCTGTGAAAAACACAACAGAACTTTTTTTACTCTGTTATAAAAAAGCCAGAATCAGCTAAAACCTGACTTATGCCTGATGGGCAGAATCACTTATGCTAAATGATAACGTTAGAAAAGTTAGAATACAAATAATTGTAAAGCTACAGAGTGTAATTTTTAATGACATCTAACGGCGAGACTGCTCACTGCAGCGACATGAACCGTCCCCCAACAGCTTCTCCCCCTTCAACCATACGGAGGCCGCCATGGTACAAAATGGCTTCCACAACGTCCACATCACCTCTTTTGTCAAGACATGACGAGGATCATTTACATAGATAGTTTCATAAATAGTTTTTTTTTTTTAGCCTGTGTACAATATAAATCGTATACCGGCCAAACTTTCTACAGTCACAGCGGAGAGTAATTATAATCACTACAGTCACTAGACTGTCAGCTCTAGGCTGCTGTACGACAAAGATGTCTGCCTCCATAAATCAGAGACCAGCTCCTTTGTAATAATAAATAGCATTTTCTAAGGCAATGCACACAGAAAAATTGAGACTTTCAGTTCGTACGTAATAATAAAAAAAATACTGATGTATTAAGTATTGCGTTTCTGTTAGTTAAACTGTGGCTTTAAAGTGGGATTTAGAGTCATTAACATCCCAATTATTGTTTATTAGCTTCTTTGTCTCCAAATATAGAGTTGCTTTTACTAAATCTCATGAAGACAGAAAGTCTTGGCTTTTCATGTCCTGTTTTAAGAACTCCACTCTGTACGATGGTGATGTTTGGTGACTGCAATAGGCTTCCAGAAAAAGTGTGCTATTGCTTTGTTATGTTATTAAGTCTTGACCTTTGATAGGTGCCATCAGATATAAAATACGTACCCTAATATAACATACTAAACTCAAAGTAACAACATAGAATGGTGAAATGTTGGTGTTTAAGGAGGAAAGCCTCAACATTGATAGAAAATATCAGCCTGCCAAAGCTAAAAAATAGCAAATTAAAAAAAAAAAATGTTCAAATGGCTAAAAAATGACCTGCTTTGTTGAAACCTAAGGGCTCATCTTGTTCCTTAGATGAGGTTCGCTGGATTTTTAAAGAAAACTGATCAATCTTGAATATGATCAGTTATGCATCTGGAAATTTTAGACTTTTATATTTAAAAAGCTGTATACAGCACTTCTAGATTCCCATCAACAATGTAACAGGTTAAAATTGTCCTCTTGTTTAGGTTGCATCAACAAAAGGCAGAAAAGGAAACATGTTTTAAATTAGAGGGAGATTTTTCTCAGTAATTTTCTGCATAAAACTGAAAGCCATTATTACACATCACCTTTCTGACAATATAAATACAGTGAATGTAAAAGACTGTGGAGATGTAGTGACACAGATATATGAAGTTACCTGACATCAGTGAATTGTGACAAGCATAACCTCACAGTTTTTAAAAAGTGGAAAAATATTCAGATTTTTCAAATTCTAAATAGCAGAATGACTGTATAAAGAATCAACATTATAATGTAATCATGAAAATCTTGATTGCATTTTACATTTTTATTCCAACATAGTAAAAATGACTTGCATCAAGACCAAGAGCTTAGAGAAAAAGTTGCTTGCTGAGGTTTGTTCTTCAGGAAAGTTAAGTTGCTTTGAGTGACTTTGCTTGCATTTCCTGGATCCAAAGCTTAGTTCACAGGCACTAAAATACTGAATATATGTGACCAACATACTTAGAGGCAACTCGTAAACTTATTAAGAACTTGTAAAAGAACTAAAGTGCTATAATTCAGTCAGTGGTTAATTTCATTCATCCAGTCAAACAGAACGTGATGCTACAAGTTGATGGTGTTGCTTGATCTCCTGGATAAAACAATGAACACAGGAACATTTCTTTCAGATTGTAATTCAGTCGACAAAGATCAAGCCCAGCATAAAATATTTAAACTGGGCAATCAAAAGGGCAGCTGGGAAGGACACCAACATGGAGGTACATTGTAAGCCCTTTAAGTGAAAAAGATATTCATGAATTTATAATCATAAAAAAATGTTAAAAAAGGGTGACTCCTTTCAGAAATGTCTCAAATAAAGCGGACATGAACAATATGACTGAAATAAATACTAATCTGTTAGTAGAACCGACTCCTCTGGCACTCAGGTGAAAACACAGATCCTGTTTCTGTTGCTCTGATTCAATTCTGCACTGATTTCCATGTTGTTGCCATGAGCACCAAAGCTGGATGGACATGACAGCCAACAGCCTCTCACCCCTCCTCCTCTCACATCCATCCCTCCATTGCCATCACCACACCTCTATCTTCCATCTCTTTGCTTTTCTCCCTATAGCTCAGCATTAATTCCTCTAAGTGCATCATAATATCACCAATTCCAGTTCTAAGAATTAAAATGTTCAATGTTTTCACATTATTGGATAATTACTTGCTCTGATCTCCCTTTTTATTCCTCCCCCACTCCCTGACTGTAATTTCTCCAAACCTCGAGGAATCTAATGTTTAAGGTTGACATTGAACAGATGGGGTGAGACCTCTTCAGTTCAATAATTCAACACCTCAGTCAGAGCTGGATAACTGTCAGTGAGAGAACAAGATAAAAGCTTATCACAGATCTGTTCAATCCACTACACAGTTTAGAGCCGTCACTGGTAAATAGAATTTTTTCTTTAGCATTTATTGAATTATTACTTTTAGGATGAAAAATGTTAGAAATGTCGTTAAAGAGTCTTTCAATGTGAAATGCTGAAATTGGTAAGCATTAATATTTGCTTCATGTCATTTCTGCCCTCAATGATGGGCGGACCCAAGACGTAGGGAACCACAACAATTGAGAGAAGAGAAAAGACAAATTAGCATTTTGAAGAGCATCCACAGGCAAATTTGGTTCTCCCTCTCAGCGGGTATTTGCATTAACATTCAGCCTGATCTTCTCTGTGAGGCGAATCAAACAAGAATATTTTACTTTCTGTGGAGGTAATTTCTTTTCAAGGAAACTGTGTGAAATAAGGCTGAACGATTTGGCCAAAAATCAGAAGTTTGATTATTTTCAAGCAATTTTTAAAATTTTATTTGACACAAGCATGTAGATGTTTAATTCCAGGGTTTCGGTTATTTTATGACCTTGGAAGCTTACTTGTCCAGAGTCTTTTGTTTTAAGACTTTACAGTACCCTTTGATTGAAAAAGCTCTCATGTCTATCATGCAAAACTGAGTCCCTTTCAGATTTGACTATCTGTGTTTTCCTTAATTGCTGTTATATTGCATGGTGGAAATCCTAATTCTAATGAATACGTTTTTATTTGCTTTTGCTTTCAAGGGCATTTTGATAAAACTCTTTAAAATATATATCATGTTCTTAAAAACTTACGAAACAACTTACATGCACCTCTAAATCATTCCAACATTTGAAATGGTTCTAATAAGATGCCAGGGACAATAGTGGAGTTGCAATTCTTTAGTTGTATGGAGCATGGAGCATCCTCAACCAACCACTGCTGCTCAATACGATCAGCTGACTAAGCGAAAACCACAGCACTTTTCCATCGCTCACAACCGACAAAAATTTGGCCATTTGCCAATACTTCTTCATGTGAACAAACAGAGAATTATGTTGTGATGAGTAAAAGCAGCATAAGCCATCAAACTTATTATAAAAAACAGTTCCAAAATACATTCTAGACCAACATGTTAGCCCGACTAGTTAACCAGCTGTTATTAGCCTCCCTGAGCTACTTTTAAACCTACTCTAGAAAAACAGTAAGACTATGGAAGTTATTAAATACTGCTTAACTTAAAAACTACAGTTTTAATTTTACTTCAGTTCACATATTGTACGTATTCATCATTGTAAAGTACTTTACAAAACAAAATGATAAAATTATGTCCAGGAATATTGTCAACTCGGTTTATTTATGCAGGTTAAAAGCCAACAGTTACATACTGTAGATACTGTATATTCTACTTAACTACGTCATTAGCATTGCATCTAAACTTTAGTGGATTGCTTCAGAACGAACCAAGATGAAAGAAGTTTGACATGTGGCTTCAAAAACCTCCAATTTTCCCAATAGTTGCTGAAAGAAGCCAATAATTTGACACACTGCTCCAGGTGAAACAGCTACTGAGCAACACAAACGCACACAAAGTCAATTACAGAGCAGCTGTGACCCAGAGCCGCAGGATCATCACGACAGTGACTGATTGTTTCCTGGGCTACTGTTGTCGCTGTGACAGCGAGTCGCCTTGACAGGAAGTTGACCTACATGGAGCACCGTGAACAACCCATAAGCACACAAATACACACAGAGTCAACCTTGAAGCAGAAGCTCCCCTGAGGAAAAGTACATAAAATCCATGATAAATCAGAGCTTCCTGTAAAAAAAAAAAAAAAACTTAAAAAGAAAAAAGATAAAGGAATCACACCCATATGTGCTACAGAGCTTCCTGCTTCCTTTAACGATCCAGGAAGTGACCTATATAGATTCTTTACAATCTACCGATAGGAGGGAGAGCAGCTTTTTATTTTGTCAATAGTGGAAGAGGACAAATCAATGAAGAACTGCTTCTGGAGAACAGCAGCAACCAAATTGGCTGTTTGAATTAGATACGAACCCTCAGGTATCTTCACTGTAAGACTGGCTGAGAGATTTTCTATGTGCACAGTCTTTATTCAAATTATTAGCTGAGCTAATTCTCTTCTGACACCACCTCGCCAAAAAGAGCAGATATTTTCCCGATCATAGCATCAGTTACTATAGCTAGTCATGGGAAAGGTTTCATTTAAAACATGATTCATTATTGCTTCTTTAACCATTTCTGACCAGAAAAGATCAAAGATGCTTCAGTGTTAAATTATTAGCATATTTTAAAACACAACCGGCATAATAATCAGTTAAAATGTACCATTTTTAGTTTTGCCAACTGCATTTCTAAACAGGATCTAAGGTAAGAACAAATTTTAAACTCGAGGCTTTTGTGCAGATTTTACCTTCAGAGACTTTGTTTACGTTCTGAAACCAGACTATGGTCCAACTGTGCTTTAGCTCCATGTATGCTGGCAACAATAACACCAGCTGTGTATGTGTGTTTCTGTACCTTTTAGTCAGCAAAAATATTTGTTTTTTTCCCCTACATGAGCTTTTTCCCTGTGTTGCTTCCTGTATGAATATGAAGCCCTGTGACACATTTCACCTTCGGGTTTCTGTGATGATCTGTAGCTACTGTCTGGTCATTTAATACTAACACCAAAACTGTCCTTTAATAATTTTTAAAAGTTATTTAACATTTTCTATACTATGAACAATCAACAAACTACACACATTTTTGATATACTTATGTTGAAACTTTTACTGTATTTCTATTAGATGTATCTCCATGAACTTATTCTATTTTGGATGACTTTAACAAAAAAGCTGGTCAACATCCTTTTAATTTAATTTGTGATTTTAGTTATGATAATATTATATTATTATGCTAATAATCATCATCATAATTAGAAAATCAATAGTTTTTTTTCTCTTTAAAACCTTACTAAAATTTATGAATAACTGAAATATAATGACATTTGTAGATGATAGACAATTATTTGAAACATTAACCAAACAATAATTTTACAAAATGGTCAAACACTTATGAGTTTTAGACCAGAAGGTATTACCAAGTGTAAAACTACATGTCTGGAACCTGCTGTTTGAGGAAGTCTGCAGCCAATAAGCAAATGTCAAACAAACAATGAAAGAAACATCAATGTGTGACCGGTAGCCAAATAACTGAAACAAAGCAAGCCTTCAAACCTATACTTCAAGCACTGCTTAAGATCAATTCTAACAGCTTCATTTCCTAATTAAAGGTCTAGAAAATGTCCAAAGAAATCACCCAAAGGAACACATTCAAAGCTTAGAAATAATAAACACAGCCATAATCAAACACTGAACTGTTCTGTGTAGTGATTTTATTTCGGTAAATGCTTAATGCAAAATCAGAATCCATTTTGCAAAAAAGAAAAACAAAAAATTGCACAATTTCAATATAGAGAATGTAAAATATATAAAAAAAAGTTTGGGTTTATTTTATCCATCTTACCTCGACTGTTGGTTGCCAGATCAGCCACTTTCTGAAAGGCGTCCAAGAAGGC